>PITA01018656.1:0-39742 GCA_004023965.1 Spilogale gracilis
GGGGGCAGAGGACCGCCATGTGGGCAGCCTTGCTGGGCAGTGACCAGCGGTGTGGACAGAGCGGGCCTCCAGGGGTTAGTGGGCTCCAGAGCAAACAAAACACAGAAAGGAGGCCCAGAGAAGGGCAAGGGGGACATGAGAGCTGTTCATACATAGGTGGGACTGACTAGCGGCAGGTGGCATCAGGGGTCAGAAGGGTTCCCTGTCCCTGAGCCTCCCCCGAGCCTCCCCCCTCCCTATACGCTCTGCTCCAGCAGCCCTTCCCCCAAGCAGGTAGACGTCAGCCCACCACCCTTTCCCCTCTGTTCCCCTCTCCACCCTGTACTGCTGTTCTCTTCAAAGCACAGGTCAGCGACTCAACGACATCCTTCTGTTTCTGAGCGGCTCTTGTGTCTCAGCGTGACTTTGCATAAGGTGCTGGGCTGTGGCCTCAGCCTGCAGGGTTCACATCCTGGGCTTGTTTCTTTCCAGGTGTGTAACCTCAGGCATGTTTGCAACGTCTCTGGACTCCATCCCCTCATGTGTAATGTGGAGGGGTTGGGGTGTGTGCGAAATAATTGTACCTCCTCACAGGGAAGTTGGGAGCATTAAATGTCTTCCTGCAAAGAGCTTAGCAGCAGATCTGCCTCTATTCCTGGTTGTCGTTACCGCACTAAAATGCATAGAAGCAGGAACTCTGCTTCATTTTAATCCCATGACAAAGCAACTGCTCTTTGAAAATGGAATGAACGAATAGAGCAGCCGGATACTATTTTGCTGTAAGTGGGAACTTGCCCCAGATAGGAGCTCTTCAAGAACAGACCGGCTGTCGGGGGAGGTAGGGGGTCGGGGCCCCGGAGACACTGAAGGAGGGGCTGATGGCCCTCGGTTTGGGTGTGGGGTGCAGGGCATCTCTGCTTAGGGTGGAATGGCAAGTTTTCAGAGTGCTCTGGAGGTGACAAAGGGCATCACTGGGCAGGAAGTGCAGATCCCTTGAGTTGCGTGCCAGGTGGGACTCCTTTGGGTGCCCATAAAGAAACAGCTGTGGGGAACTGGAGAAGTAGACTTGGCAAACAAGTGGGCACCAGTTTGGCTTTGGGGCGTCATGAGGCAGGAAACACAAAATGCCTTACTTAACATTCTGGGTGATATGGTTCACTGCCTTCCGTATTGTGGACGGAGTGGATTCTCTCCTGTAAAGACTCACAAAACAGGAATTTCCCCCAAACAAGGAGCGGGTTGGTCTCTGGGTAAAGGGATGTGGCAGAAGTCCCAGGTCCCCCACTGCTGAACACACCTCTCCCCAGGTTGCTGCAGGCGCCTGGCCAGTCAGCCGGGAGAACAGCCTTGCCCTGCAGGTCTGGCTCATGCTGTGAGTTCGCACTCAGTCCCTAGCCAGCAGCCTCTGCCTTTGTTATTTCTTCCTCTCTCCATCATCCTGGTTGCTGATGTGCCCTGTGTCTCTCTGTGGGCCACAGTTGAGGGCTGGCATGAGGTGACACAGTCCTCACTGCAACCTTACTGGTCTCGGAACACTCTTAGGAGTCCTACAGTAGTGACAGAAATGGCGGCTGCCATGGTGAGGGCACACCAGACACCAAGCACTGTGCCTGACGGGCTACTGGGCTCTTCCTTTTCATCCTCACATCCTGGAGGAAGGTAGTTTTCCATTTCTAAGTGGATAAACTGAGGCCGGTAAAGGTTAGGTACCTTCCTTCGCTCTCCTCCCTCGTTCCCCTCCATTTCCCTCCTCCTCCATCCTCTTCTCTCCTTTTTTTTCTCTTTCTGCTGTCTTTCTCCTTTTGGCTTAAAAATGTTTCCTTTCTTCCCACACTGTTTCCCAGATTCCTTGGGAAGAACTCCCTCCTTACATATTTCCTATTTTCCCTTTTAATTTGTTTAGTTCATCTTGGGGCGAAAAAAAAAAAAAAAGAGATTCTTGATATTATTAATAAAAGCTTGGCTATTGCTACCAATGTACTTGTGTAGAGGAAAAGAAAGTACTAGATCTGAGGGGATAATGGACAACGGGGGCAGTCAGGATCTAAAGTCCTGGAAGTCATTCTAGAAGATCACACCAGTGTTCAGGTCTCTCCTTCTCCACTTCTAATGAAGCTGGCTTTATTCCCAGCACTGGAATGCAGGGAGCCCAACATTCTGTGATGGGTTGTGAGCTGTGATCTGGAAGGCAGACAAATAATTCACTAAGAAAAGCTCATGCCCTCAAGAAACTCTCAACCCAGTTTTACTCATTATTTAAAAATCATTGTATTCTCTCCATAGTTCACACTCATCCGCCACCTCCTCCACGAAATGGTTTTTCTTTTTGTAAGCGTGTACTATTTCAGCTACATTTTGGGTGGAAATAGGTTTTTTTGCAGCTGGTTTTGGAAACTAGCCATGTTTTGTAAGAATAATTCTTTAGAGAAATGTCTTTTTGGTAAAGCTGATTTAGGCACAAATGGAGCGCCATCCCTTTGCATGGCAGGGGTGAGGAGGGCCATCCCACCGGGACGCTTCAGCCCCGGCTCTAAATCAGCAGACCACTGGGGCCAAAAGAAATATGTATCTGGCACCATCTGGGTTTTGGGGGAAAGGAAGTGCTGCTCTCAGCGTTTATTCCCCAACTGCACCTTATCATGACACCGAGAACATCCCCAGCTGGAAATGACACCCAGAGAGGTAGATAGAGGTTTCTGAATGGGTCCTGTTATCCCCACTGACCAGTTCACTTCAGTCTTTGGGTTTTGGCTTTCTCTGCCTGTCCTCCTATCATGGGCCTGGCTCCCTGTCCTAGCTCCTGCTGCTCTGTCTGGACACTTTCCCTTCCCACAGCAGGCCCCTCTGTCCCCAGACGTCAGGTGGAGGTCTGGGGATACAGGTAGCTCTAGAGGGCTCAGGGGCAGGGCCCCTGGCAAGCCTGCTTCCTTCTTGGCTGAAACAAGATGAGGGCTGTGAAGGCATTTGCTGACCCTGGTGAGTGTGCTCGTGGTGATTCTTAGTACAGCACAGAGAGCATGCACGGAAGAAGGGAGGTGAGTGAGGAGGTGAGTGCTAGATTCTTCTATGTTTAGAAGACCCATGAAAGGAGGAGCAACACTGAATACTCCAGAACGGATGCCACTGGGTGAGGATTCCTGGCATTCTTGTTGAAGAAAAAATAAGCAGTCGGGAGAGTCCATTTTGGGTAAAGATGAGTCGTGAAAAGGAGACTGGGTCCACAAGGCCAGAGCAGCTTGCCAGACTGACATCGGGGCAGGAAACCCACAGGGAGGTGGGGCACTTTGAAACGCTCTTCTCTTTCACATTTCCTTTCAGCTTTGATTTTTTCTGGTACCATAGGATGTGGCCAAGGATGTATGGGGGCCTGATGAGACCAGAGGAAGATGACAGTAGGAATGTGTGCTTCTCTTCAAGAAAGGAATCTCAGGTACACAAGGGAGGTGACGGCTGGTTACTGAGGAGACGGCTGGCCTACACAGAGGCATCTTGTTTTGGGATATGGTCTTTGTGGTTGATAAACCGGTGGTCCCTTCTATCATTGCTGGCATCTCGCCCTTTCCTCTGAGCACCTGTGAATACTCAGAAAGTATATGATTCAGCTGGCAAGTTGCTTATTTGACCACTGTTCACCAAATACTCTTCTCTGGCTCACAGATCATTGAGGCAGGATCAGCGGAAAGAGTGACAAGAAAGGAGACATGGCCTCTCCCTTGAGAAGCCTCTTGTCGTAAGGAGGAGAAAATGCACCTGTGTAGGAATCAACCAAGACAAGACCCGAGGCAGTAAACCATGCAATCCAATACATTTATGCGGACCCGAACTGTAGACAAGGACGGTCAAGGCCCCAGGGGGCCAGGTGGCTGGGGACAGTTGCAGGATGAAGCTGAGGTTTGGGTTCTAGAGAAGGAGGCTGTCAGCTTTGCAGGGAGGAGGGAAGGTAGACACAGGAGGAGCAGGGAAGGGACCCGTTTAACAGCCCAAGGTAGTTTTACATGACTGGGAAGTGGGAGTTAGGAGCAAGGCGGTTTGAGAGCACACAATCCCATTGTGGGTGCAGTACCGAGTCTTGATTCTTTTTTTATTTTTTTAAAAAAGATTTTATTTATTTATTTGACAGACAGAAACACAGCTAGAGAGGGAACACAAGCAGGGGGAGTGAGAGAGGGAGAAGCAGGCTTTCCATCGAGCAGGGAGCCTGATATGGGGCTTGATCCCTGGACTCTGGGATCATGACCTGAGCTGAAGGCAGTTGCTGAACGACTGAGCCACCCAGGTGCCCCTCAGATAAGACTTTCTAGTATAAAAAGTGATCTTGGGTGTTAGCGTTCTTCCTTGTGCAAAGCCCTTGATCTATGTTCTTATAGGCAGTGAAGGGAGAGGTACACAAAACAAAACAAGAGAGAACGTCTCCTGAGTCTGCTGGGTCCTGATTGCCTTCAGCTCAAAACCACCCCCTTGTCAAAGTGGCACACTGTGGGGTGCTGTGCTCTGCTGCCCTTCCCTGTTTCATGACAGAGGCGAAAACAGAGAAAGAACAGTGAAAGACATGAACAGACACTTCTCCGAAGAAGACCTACAAATGGCTAGCAGACACATGAAAAAATGTTCATCATCATTAGCCATCAGGGAAATTCAAATCAAATCCACATTGAGATACCACCTTACACCAGTTAGAATGGCAAAGATTAACAAGGCAAGAAACAAGTGTTGGAGAGGCTGTGGAGAAAGGGGAACCCTCTTACACTGTTGGTGGGAATGCAAGTTGGTGCAGCTGCTTTGGAAAACAGTGTGGAGATTCCTTAAAAAATTAAAAATAGAGCTACCCTATGACCCTGCAATTGCACTACTGGGCATTTACCCCAAAGATACAGATGTAGTGAAAAAAAGGGCCACATGTACTCCAATGTTCATAGCAGCAATGGCCACAGTCGCCAAACTGTGGAAGGAGCTGAGATGTCCTTCAACAGACAAATGGATAAAGAAGACATGGTTCATACATACAATGAAATATTACTCAGCCATCAGAAAGGATGAATACCCAACTTTTGCATCAACATGGCCAGGACTGGAGGAGATTATGCTGAGTGAAATAAGTCAAGCAGAGAAAGTCAATTATAATACGGTTTCACTTACTTGTGGAGCATAAGGAATAGCATGGAGGACATTAGGAGAAGGAAAGGAAAAGTGAATTGGGGGAAATCAGAGGGAGAGATGAACCACGAGAGACTGTGGCCAAGGCCCGGGGCCTCCTGAGGGCTCCTGTGGAAAGTGCGGGAAGGAGACCGGTGGGCAGAAAGCAGGGGTCGGGGGGAAGAGAAGGAAGGCAGGGCAACTGTCCGCAAACCCTCCCCAGGCAAACCGGACTGCAGGGGGAGGGGGTCGGAGGCACAGTTCCCAGTCTGGACAGGAGACATCCCACAGTGGCCAGGGGCAGCCAGGGAGCCTAGGCTGTGGGTACAGCAGCGTGGCGGGAGGGAGCAGCCCTGCTCTGCCGAGCTCAGCTCTGCACTCCAGCTGCAGACAGCTCGGGCTGGCCTCTGGCTCTGGCCTGGCTTTGGGGCCAAGGCTCTGGGGAGGGCAGCCTGCAGGCAGTGGGCTGGGAGCAGGCAGGGGTCCCTGGAACGGGGGAGGACAGGTCAGTGTCCAGCCGTGGCTTTTCACCCACGGGACTTCCCTCGTTGCTGTGGGAAGACAGGATAAGAAAAAGGGAGGAGTGCATGGGAGCCAGGAGGGTAGGGTGCTTCCTCCTCAGCCTAACTTCTCTGACACTCAGTACAGCAAGTGACATAGATTTCATGCTCAGGAAGCATTGGTGAAGAATGAATGAATGAATGAATGAATGAATGTGTAAACACCTGTAATGCCCATCAGAACCTTGCATGAAGTCTTTTTTGGCTGGGGGTATTAAAGATGGGAGGAACAGACAGAAATGAGGGTTCAAAGGTGTCTTAGAGCTTTGTTGGGTAGGCAACACTATCTTTGTTTTGGAGATGGGCCACTTCCCTCTTAATTTGGAAGCCTCCAAGCTACTCTTCCTTTCAAAACAGGAGTGACCTGTTTTGCAGATGAAAGCTCATCTTGCAAGAAAACCCAGCTGGGCTTCAGAGCTGCTGCGGGGAGGGCAGCAGGCTGGCCTTGCCCCCTCCCCCACTGTAGGCTGACTCATTCCCTCTGTGACAGACAGATTGTGTCTTGCGTGGGAGCTGCGATGCAGAGCTCGAAGCTGTTCCCTGAGAGTTACAGGAATTACAACCTGCTGAAGGGGAACAATTGATCTAAATATGTGCTTTTAGTGACACTTTAGTTTTATGATCATTTTATTAATGGGTTCCTAAGAGGCAACAGCAGGTCCCACTGTCTGCAGAAAATTGTTTGCTTTTCTCCTTGGGGACGTTTGATCTATTGGCTCTGAATTCTAAACCCTGCAGTGTTGGGTCAGGCCTCTGTGCCTGGCATAAATCCCGGGCGGCTGCCTGGGGATGAGAATCTCTGGGCAGATGGCATCAGCCAGGGATCTGATGACTGAGCAGGACCCTGAAGAGGCATTATGGGCTCGTTATTGTCAGGATAGGTCAGGACAGCTGACATCTGTCAATGTTTCCAGGGCAACAGGAGCAGAGATTATGTGTGTTCTATTTCCAGGTGCCCAGACCGGGAGCTCATCTCCCCAGGAAGAGACCTGGCTGGCAGGGGTCCTCCCTTCTCCCCAGATGATTGCTTTGGATCCTCTTCCCTGGGAGATGTGGTGAGAGCGAGGTTCCTAACCATCTCTCATTTGCAAAGCTCTGGTAGTGTCTGGTGGCTGCTGACAAAGCAGGTGGAGTTCAGGTTCATTTTTACTGTGTAAACACGAATGAGAGGGCTTTGAGGAGAGCAAGGTCTCTGCTGGGTCTTATCAGAAGTCAGGCTGCCCAGAGCACCCAGATGGCTTGTTAATCGAATGCAATTTAGCAACTGTTTGCTGAGTGCCTTTTAGAAGGCTGGGGCAGAAAAGGGAAAGGGAGACTCAGCTCTGAGGAGCTCCCAGCCTAGCCAGTGATTCCCCAAGAACTTGATAAAAGTGCCAAGAACTCAGCTTCCTCATATATAGAATGGAGGCAGTAAAAACCTAATGGTATCTTGGGGGGACATCAAGAAAAAATGCATGCCAATAAAGCATTTTGTACATTATCTGGCACATGGTAGATGGACATTATTTGTTGAATAAGTGAGTAAAGGCGAATCAGAGCAACAGAGGTGGCTCAAGCATGCCTATTGTGTTGATAGGTACAAAGTCTAAGCTAGCATCTTGACTTATCTCAGGGTGAGGAGAGATACAATTTAGATGGGGGTGGGTGGATTATTACCCAAGTCAGGGAGTGTGAAGCTGGAGGGTGACTATCAGAATCGGGTCACGGAGGTATGCGAGGTAGAGTTAGAGACACCGAACCCGACACAGAACCCAAGGGTCATTGGAGTAAGGGGGCTTTGGATGACCATGGCATCCAGGGTGCTGGGGAAACGGTGTCAGGCAGGCAGAGAAGGGTGAAGGGAGGGTAGACACAATGGATGAGTGAACTTTTTAAAAAAAGATTTTATTTATTTGTTATAGATGTAGCAAGAGAGGGAACACAAGCAGGGGGAGCGAGAGAGGGAGAAGCAGGCTTCCCGTCGAGCAGGGAGCCTGAGGGGCTCCATCCCAGGACGCTGGAATCATGAGCTGTGCTGAAGGCAGACGCTTAACTGACCAAGCCACCCAGGTGCCCCTGGATGAGTGGATTTCGAGCTGGGAGGCCCCGTGTGCTAGGATATCATCTGTGTTGGAGGTACGTTTGCAGCGGTTGGCCTTGTCTATGAAAGGAGGCGGAGGAAGGAAGTCCCCTCTTGGAGGCACTTGGTTCATCTCTGGCTCCTTGGCCTGGGCACTTAGTAAGGTTAAGTGAATGCATATTGCGTTCAATGTTGCTTCTCTTTCTACCACTCCCAGCAGCTTTCAGCCTAGTTGTTGAGACCCTAACCAGGGAGCCTGCTCTGCCCCTTACTGGTGGGTAGCCTTATCACATGACCATCCTGCCTCAAGTTTGTCATTTGTTAAATATGAACAATACCTCATAGGGACGTTATGGGGAACGGATGTGTAGTACAAGCAAATGCTTAGACTAGTGCCTTATACTTTTTAGGCATTATTATTTTTAGGAATTATTACTATTCTTTCACCGTTGACACAAAGATCCAGGTCATTCTGGTGGATAACCAAAAAAGAGAGTCCTAATTTGGAAGGAAGACCTTTGAATTTAATCCTACATAGCTGTACCCTAGTGCCTAGGGCCTGGCACATAGTAGGTGCTCAGTGAAGGCTTGTTATTTTGAATTGTGTAGTGTAAAGTTGTAGGCAGGGTGAGACAGGGTGGACAGGTCTGGGACCCTTCCAGCAATTGCCCCAAGGAAGGTAAGGATCCTGGGATGGGGACACCGGCATAGCTGGGAGCCTTGAGCAACAGACTAAGAACCCTGCTAGGTGTGGGAGGCAGGAGAGCTGAGGACGACAGAAGACCTGAGAATGGCCGACTGACCAGCTCCAGCCTAGGTTGGTGGCATCGGGTTTGGGTCTGTGTTCAGCTTTTTACTTTGGATAGGATCGGGCAGGTGGAGGGAGGTCAGTATTTCATGCCATATGATTTTGTTACATCATATGTAAACTGGAAATGATAATCCCCCCAAACCGTCTCCTTTTTAAATCCCTTGTTCTTTTTTTATTTTATTTTTTAAAAAGATTTTATTTATTTGACAGAGAGAAACACAGCTAGAGAGGATACACAAGCAGGGGGAGTGAGAGAGGGAGAAGCAGGCTTTTTAATATTGAGGTATGTACCCCTCTATCCCTACACTGAGAAGAGTTTGGATCAAGAAAGGATGCTGTACTTTGTCAAATGCTTTTTCAGCCTCTATTGAGAGGATCATATGGTTCCTGTTCTTTCTTTTATTAATGTACTGTATCACATTGATTGATCTGCAGAAGTTGAACCAACCTTGCAGCCCAGGAATAAATCCTATTTGGTCATGGTGAATAATCCTTTGAATGTACTGTTGGATCCTATTGGCTAGTATTTTGGTAAGAATTTTTGCATCTGTGTTCATCAAGGGTATTGGTCTACAATTCTCCTTTTTGATGTGGTCTTTGTCTGGTTTTGAGATCAAGGTAATGCTGGCCTCATAAAATGAGTTTGGAAGTTTTCCTTCCATTTCTGTTTTTGGGAGCAGTTTCAGGAGAATAGATATGAAGTTTTCTTTAAAAGTTTGGTAGAATTCCCC
Source organism: Spilogale gracilis (assembly GCA_004023965.1). Lineage (NCBI taxonomy): Eukaryota > Metazoa > Chordata > Mammalia > Carnivora > Mephitidae > Spilogale > Spilogale gracilis. The sequence goes on from PITA01018656.1 coordinate 9,274, forward strand.
TGGGAAGCCATCTGGCCCCAGGCTCTTGTTTGTTGGGAGATTTTTTTTTTTTAAGATTTTATTTATTTATTTGACAGAGAGAAACACAGCCAGAGAGGGAACACAAGCAAAGAGAGTGAGAGCGGGAGAAGCAGGCTTCCTACTGAGTGGGCAGCCTGGTGCGGGGCTTGATCCTGGCACTCTGGGATCATGACCTGAGCTGAAGGCAGAGGTTTAACCACTGAGCAACCCTGTTGGGAGATTTTTGATGACTGCTTCAATCTCCTTACTGGTTATGGGTGTGTTCAGGTTTTCTATTTCTTCCTGGTTCAGTTTTGGTAGTTTATATGTCTCTAGGAATACATCCATTTCTTCCAGATTGTCAAATTTGCTGATGTATAGTTGCTCATAGTATGTTCTTACAGTTGTTTGTATTTCTTTGGTGTTGGTTGTGATCTCTTGTCTTTCATTCATGATTTTATTGAGTCCTTTCTTTTTTCTTTCTGTTAAGTCTAGCCAAGGGTTTATCAGTCTTGTTAATTCTTGGGAAGAACAAGCTCCTAGTTTTGTTCATTGGTTCTACTATTCTTTTGGTTTCTATTTCATTCATTTTTGTTCTGATCTTTATTATTTCTCTTCTCCTGCTGGGTTTAGGTTTTCTTTGCTCTTCTTTCTCCAGCTCTTTTAGGTATAAGGTTAGGTTGTATACTTGAGACCTTTCTTCTTTCTTGAAAAAGGCTTGTATTACTATATACTTTCCTCTCCGGACAGCCTTTGCTGTGTCCCAAAGATTTTGAACAGTTGTGTTTTCATTTTCATTTGTTTCCATGAATTTTTAAAATTCTTTTTTAATTTCCTGGTTGACCCATTTATTCTATAGTAGGATTCTTTTTAGCCTCCATGTATCTGAGTTCTTTCCAACTTTCCTGTGATGGTTGAATTCTAGTTTCAAAGCACTGTGGTCTGAAAATATGCAGGGAGTGATCCAGTCTTTTGGTATCACTTGAGACCTGATTTGTGACCCAGGATGCGATCTATTCTGGAGAATGTTCCATGTACACTAGAGAAGAATATGTATTCTGTTGCTTTGGATGGAATGTTGTGACCATATTTGTGATGTCCTTCTGGTCCCGTGTGTCATTTTAAGCCTTTATTTCCTTGTTGATCTTTGCTTAGATGATCTGTCAATTTTAGTGAGGGGTTGTTAAAGCCCCCTACTATTATTGTATTATTGTCAATGTGTTTCTTTGATTTTGTTATTGTTTATATAATTGACTGCTCTCATCTTGGGGCATAGATATTTAAAATGGTTAGATCTTCTTGTTGGACAGACCTTTAAGTATGATACAATGTTCTTCCTCATGTCTTATTATAGTCTTTGGCTTAAAATCTAATTTTTCTGATATAAGGATTGCCACCCCAACTTTCTTTCGATGTTCATTAGCCTGGTAAATTGTTTTCTACCCCTTCACTTCTATCTATCTATCTATCTATCTATCTATCTATCTATCTATCTATCTATCTATCTATTTTTAAAAAGATTTTATTTATTTATTTGACAGAGAGAAACACAGCCAGAGAGGGAACACAAGCAGGGGGAATGAGAGAGGGAGAAGCAGGCTTACCACCGAGCAGGGAGCCCGATGCGGGGTTTGATCTCGAGACTCCGGGATCATGACTTGAGCCGAAGGCAGTCACTTAACCAACTGAGCCACCCAGGCGCCCCTGGAGATGTCTTTGGGTCTAAAATGAGTCCCTTTCAGACAGTGTATCAATGGGTCTTGTTTTTTTAATCCATTCTGATACCCTGTGTCTTTTGATTGGGGTTTTTAGTCCATTTACATTCAGAGTAACTATTGAAAGATATGAATTTAGTGCCATTGTATTACCTGTGAGGTGTCTTACTGTATATGGTCTCTGTTCCTTTCTAGTTTATGTTACTTTTAGGCTCTCTCTTTGCTTAGAGGACCTCTTTCAATATTTCCTGTAGGGATGGTTTGATGTTTGCAAATTCTTTTAGTTTTTGTTTGTTCTGGAAGCTTTTTATCTCTCCTTCTATGTTCAATGACAGCCTAGCTGGATATAGTATTTTGGCTGCATATGTTTCTTGTTTCGTGCTCTGAATATATCATGCCAGTTCTTTCTGGCCAGCCAGGTTTCTGTGGATAGGTCTGCTGCCAATCTAATATATCTTCTATGTAGGTTACAGACCTCTTTTCCTGAGCTGCTCTCAGGACTTTCTCTTTGTCTCTGAGACTTGTGAGATTTACTATTAGATGATGGGTTGTTGATCTATTTTTTATTGATTTTGAGGGGGCTTCTCTGTGCCTCCTGGATTTTAATGCCTCCTTATTTCCCCAAATTAGGGAAGTTCTCTGCTATACTTTCCTCCAAAATACCTTTTGCCCCCCCCTTTCTTCTTCTTCTGGGTTCCCAATTATTCTAATATTGTTTCATCTTATGGTATCACTTATCTCTAGAATTCTTCCCTCGTGACCCAGTAGTTGTTTATCTCTCTTTTTCTTAGCTTCTTTATTCTCCATCATTTGGTCTTCTATATCATGAATTGTCTTCTGCCTCATTTATCCTGCAGTAAGAGCCTCCATTTTTGATTGCATCTCCTTAATAGCTTATTTTACATTTCAATTTAGATTTTAGTTCTTTTATTTCTCCAGAAAAAGATTTTATTTTTCCACAAAGGGATTCCCTAGTATCTTCTATGCTTTTTTCAAGCCCAGTTAGCATCTTTATTAACATTATTCTAAACTGTAGTTCTGACATCTTACTAATGTCCATATTGATTAGGTTCCTAGGAGTTTGTACTGCCTCTTGTTCTTTTTTTGCAATGAGTTTTTCTGCCTTGTTATTTTGTCCATAGAAGAATAGATGAATGAATGAACAAAATGCTAAAAGGGTAACAGTGACACACTAACCACATCAGAAGAGACCCAAAAGTGGGGGGAGAAGAAAGGAAAAAACAAATATGATTAGGCTGGTGAATAGAACAGAGCCACACACTTGCTTTTGGGTGTATTTCGGTTGGTTAGAAGAAACTGCCTCCCAAAATTTTAAAGAAAGAAAAACTTATATATATATACAAAAATAAGGATAAACATGATGAAGGGATGGAATATGACTGTAAATATGAAAATTAAAAAAGATTCTAAAAAAGGAATTGATAAAAAGTTGGTTGAAAAAAGAAAAAAAGGGAGAGAATGTGATCAGGCTAGAGACTAGAACAAAGCCATATCCTAGATTTAGGGTATATTTTGGTCTATTAGGAGAAACTTTATCCCAAAATTTTAAAGAAAAACTTACATATATATTTATATATATACTTACTTACATATATATATATATATATATATATGGTTAAATATGAAGAAGGGATAGACTATGACTATAAAAATAAAAATTAAAAAAGATTTTTTTTTAGATTTTTTTTTTAATGATTTTATTTATTTGACAGAGAGAAACACAGCCAGAGAGGGAACACAAGCAGGGGGAGTGAGAGAGGGAGAAGCAGGCTTCCTGCTGAGCAGGGAGCGCGATGTGGGACTTGATCCCGAGTCTCTGGGATCATGACCTGAGCCGAAGGCAGTCACTTAACCAACTGAGCCACCCAGGTACCCCTAAAAAAGGTTTTTGAAAAGGTATTGATAAGACAAGATGTTAGTTAAAATAGGAAAGAGGAAAAACTCAAAAAAGAAAAATAGATAAAGAAAAAATAATGAAAATTAAAAAAATTTAATTTTGAAAGACTAAAAGAATCATGGAGAAAAAACCATGAATTCTGTGTGCTGCATTCCCTTATTGCTGGTGTTTTGCAGTTTTCATTGATTGGTAAACTTGGTCTTGGCTGGATGTTCTGGCTGATCTTCTGGGGGAGTGGCCTGTTGTGGTGATTCTCAAATGTCTTTGCCAGAGGTGGAACTGCCCCACCCTTGCCCCGGGCCAGGCTAAGCAATCTGTGCAGGTTCGCTCTTGGAGCTTTTGTTCCCTGAATGCTTTCCGTACTGCTGTGGATGACGGGAATGAAGATGGCGGCCTCCTAGTCTCCAGCCTGGAGGAGCCGAGAACTTGGGGTTGCACTCTTCAGTGCGCCCTCAGAAAAAAGCAGTCCATCCCTCCTGCCTCCCTGGTCTCCCTCTCCACTTCGTGCTCACCCAGCCTGTGACTCAGCGTTTCTCTCTCTGACGCTCAGCCCTTTTGGAGTCTTGTGCGGCTCCTCCTGGTGGAGGAAGGGGGTTCTCCTTGGATCTGCCACTTGTGGGGGCCCCCGCTCAAAGAGTAGTGGTTGGGCTTTGTCTCGGATCATGGTTTATGTCAACCCTGAGCTGAGCGTCCCCTCCTCGGCTCTGTCTCTGCAGCCAGCTTCCCTGCTCTGATACCGGGAGCTCTGCTGCACTGAGGCACCCCAGGTGTTTCTGTAACCCTGAGGGTCCTGAGACCACACTGACCCAGCGAGGGTTCCACACCTCACTTAGCCACTGGAGCAACATCCCTCCGTGGAACAGACTTCCAAAAGTTCAGATTTTGTGCCCTGCTGCTCTCTCACTTATTGGTAAGTGGCTGACAGATGGTCCCTCCCTCCATGGTCTCCGAATATCACCTCAGATTCACTTCTCCTCCTGTCCTACCTTCCAGAAAGTGGTCGCTTTTCTGTTGACAGAATGGCTGTTCTTCTTTTTGATCTCCTGTTGAGTTTATAGGGTTCAGAAAGGTTTGATAACTATCTAGCTGAATTCCTGGGACCAGACAAAATTTATTTCTTACTCTTCTGCCATCTTGCTCCTCCCTCTTTGGGCCATTTTTAATTAAGTTGTTTGTTTCCTTATTGTTGAGTTGTAAGACTTGTTTGTATATTTTGGATACCAGTTATTTATCAGATATATCTTTTTCAAATATTTTCTCCCAGTCTATGGCTTGTCTTCTCATTCTGTTGACACAGAACAGATGTTATTAATTTTAGTGAAGTCTAACTTATTTGATGTAATTGCCTTTCATGTATTATGTCTTGTTATTGTATAAATTTCATGTAATTGTCTTTCATGTATTATGTCTATGGTGTTGTATCTAAAAAGAGATCACTATACCTAAGATCATCTAAATTTTCTCCTATGTCAACTACTAGGAGTTTTATCTATAGTTTTGCATTTAAATTTAGGTTCATGATACATTGAGTTAATTTTTGTGAAGGATGTGAGATCTGCATCTAGATTAATTTTTTTTGCATGTGTATGTCCACTTGCTCCAGCATTATTTGTTGAAAAGATAATCTTTGCTTTATTGTATTCCCTTTCTCCTTTGTCAAAAATCAGTTAACTTTATTTATGAGAGACAATTTCTGTGCTGTTTATTCTATTCCATTGACCAATTTGTCTATTTTTTCACTAGTATATCACTGTCTATTTTTTAATATATAAGATTTTATTTAAGTAATCTCCATACCCAAAGTGAGGCTCAAACTCAGAACCCTGAGATTAGGAATTACATGCTCTAGGGGCGCCTGGGTGGCTCAGTTGTTTAAGCGACTGCCTTCAGCTCAGGTCATGATCCCAGAGACCTGGGATTGAGCCCTGCATTGGGCTCCCTGCTTGGTGGGAAGCCTGCTTCTCCCTCTCACTCCTCCAGCTTGTGTTCCCTCTCTGGCTGTGTTTCTCTCTGTCAAATAAATAAAATAAAATTAAAAAAAAATTACATGCTCTACCAACTGAGTCAGTAGTCACCCCCATCACTGTCTTAATTACTATAGTTCATAGTTGCTTCCTGAAGTAGGGTAGCATTAATCCTCTAACCTTGTTTTTCTCTTTCAATATTGTGTTGGCTGTTAGGGTCTTTTGCTCCTGTATTTGCACTTCAGAATCAGTTTGCTGATACCAAAAAAAATAATAATCTGGGATTTTGATTGGGATTGCATTGACTCTAGATCAAGTCGGAAAGAAGTGACATCTTGACAATATTGAGTCTTCCTATTCATGAACATGGGACCTCTCTCCATTTACTTAGTTCTTTGATTTTGTTCATCAGAATTTTGTGGTTTCTCTCTTATAGATCTTGAACATATTTTGTTAGGTTTATGTCTAAATATTTTATTTTTAGACATTGCTAATGTAACTGATACTATGTTTTAAATTTGGAATTCCCCTTGGTCCTTTCTGGTATAAAGAAAAGCAATTGACTTATGTATTTTAATTGTGTATCCTGCAACTTTGCTATAATTCCTTATTAGTCTTGGGAGTTTTTAGTCATTTTTTTTTCTACACAGATAATCATATCATCTGTGAACAAAGACAGTTTAATTTCTTCATTCCCAATTTGTATACCAGTTATTTCCTTTTCTTATTTCATTACCTAGTATTTCAAGTATAATGTTGAAAAAGAGTGATGAGAGGGGACATCTTTGCCTTTTTCTGATCTTAGCAGGAAAGCCTTAAGTTTCTCACCAATAAGTATATATATCAAGTTGAGGAATTTTCTTCTATTCCTAGCTTTCTGAGAGTTTTTATCATGTTGGATTTTGTCAAATGCTTTATCTGCATCTATTGTGATTCTCCTTTTTTAGCCTGTTGATGTGATGGATTACATTAATTGGTTTTCAAATATTAAACCAACCTTGCATAATATTAAACCAACCTTGGCCATAGTATATAATTCTTTAAATATATCATTGGTTTTGATTTGTGATATTTTGTTGAGGATATTTCATCTCTGTTTATGAGAGATATTGGCCTGTAGTTTTCTTTTCTTGGAATGTTTTTTTCTGGTTTTCATATTAGGGCAATACCAGTCTCATCAAATGTATTAGAAAGAAATACCTTTATCCTCTAAAAGAGTTTTTGGAGAATTGGTATACTTTCTCCTTTAAATGTTTGGTAGAATTCACCAATGAACCCATATAGGCCTGGTGCTTTCTGTTTTACAAGGTTATTAGTTGTTAGTTCAATTTATTTAGTAAATACAGGCCTATTCAGATTGTCTATTTATTCTTGTGTGAGTTTTTGTAGGTTGTGCCTTTCAAGGAATTGTATTATTAATCTAGGTTATCAAATTTGTAGATATAGTATTGTTCATAATATGTAGTTCTGCTAAGAAATTGCTCCCGAATACAGTTACCTTGGCATTCTTCCTCTCTGGACTCAGTTTTAAGGCATTCCATTCAAACAGTTGTTAGAGAATAAATTACTAGTCTGGAAGACCCATGAAGACCCATGGAGGATGACAGTGCAGCTGGAAGGAGGCTTGGAGGAGGTGTAGTAGGGGGATGAGGTCAAGTTATTGAAGAAAAGAATGAAGAGGTCAAGCAAGTTTGAGAGATGTTTGAAGGAAGGAAAAGAAAGGTGAGAACCAATGCGTATGTAGAAATGAGGATACAGATGCAAATGATATTTCACTAACACTTTTTGATGGAAGAAGGCATCTTGAACCTGAACTGGGCTTGTCCTAAGGTGCACACATGACAGAATGAGGGAAGGCCTGCCGAGGCTCTTTTAGAATGAGGAAGTGCTTCTCAACCTTCTCAGATTCATGCTGGATAGTAATGATTGTAACTATACTGCACATAGTTGATGACAGTAATTGTGTGGCACACTGGGGTTAACTGTGAGAGCTATTGATCACATGAGGGGTCCAGCCTGTGATTTGTGGCCCTCAGGCCTAGCCCAGCGACCTCAGAGATGTGGAGGGAAAGATATCTCCTGGCACACTAGTGACCCATTTTGCAGATTGCTGGTGGGAAGCTCTGGTTTGAGGAAGCAGATTTTCTTGCTCAGGAGAGAACCGAGGCCCACAAGCTTCACTGATGAATAAGGCCTTGGAGCCAGAGATAAGGCCAGTTTGGGTAAAGCATTCATTCTGCAGGACTCTCTCTGGTTTAGTAATTAACACTCTCAGTTAAAAGAGGTTTATTGAGTGCCTACTAAATACTATGCTCTGTGCAATGAACAGAAGGCCCTGTGGAACACGTCTGTATCCTGGGAAGGACAAGGAAAGCTTTTTGTCTGAAATCTGTGAGACAGCCAGCCCCAAAGTGGGGAGTTTCTGCTGCTTTTTTGGGTGAGGACACTGCGGCCTTTGGCTGTCAGGAAGTGATAGGTATTCATTGACAACATCGATAGCCCTGACTCCAGCAGCTTCTTGGGGCTGGCACAGCCGACTCAGAGGAAGCCGTGAAAGGAGGCAGCAGATTTGGCTATGGTTCAAGGCCTTTCCCAGCACTCTGTGGAGAGTGAATGGCTTGGCAACACTTCTGGGAATTACAGACATCTTGGCATTGGAGCAGAGGAGAGGAAAACTGGCCAGTGCCAGGCAGTGGTTGAGAGGACTGTTTGGTGAGCATGTGGAGACATATCTTGGAAACCCTCCAAAATAGATGTTGAACTTAGAAGGCAGACTGGTGATCTCATAATAATGAGTAAGGGCAGTGTTAATCAATGTTGTTGCTGCTTGCTGTGAATTAGAGAGAAGACGCCTTTCTGATATCTGCCAGAGAATGTCATGATACCTATCCAAATATCCAAATCTGTAATGATGATGAGCCTAGTCAGTACCACGGAGTGGTCTGTTGTCCCGTGCCTCCAGTTCTCTAGCTGCTGTGGGGCCTTCTTTGCCTTTTACTCAAGTCCAAGGTCACTGAGGGAGGAAAGTTTGGGATAGTAGAAACAGAGCCCATCTCAGGACTTAAGAGATCGCCGCCATTATAGGTAGAAGACAGGAGATAAGCACTCGGAACTTGAATGACCCAGAGCCCCACCCCATTTGACTCACAGCCCATTATCCAGTCTGCTGGCCTAGGCAAGGCCATTTCACAAGTCCTGCACAGCGGTGCTTGATTTTAAAAGCACTCTTAATGTGTTAGAAAGTGCAAATATTTGTGTGTGTGTGTGTTGACTTAGTCTTTAGTAACTGTCTTGTATCACTCACCTAACTAATGTAAAGCAAAATTGCAATCTCTCAGCCAGGTCTCCTGCCCCCAGGTTAGTTCTCTTTCTGCTGTCTCATGCTCAGATGCTTTTTGGTGTCCGTATAGGGTTTTCTCTGCTTGACTGGTAGATATCTTGACGAGACCAAGTACTCCATCTTCTTATTATTTAAGTAGGCTCCATGCCTAACTAACATGGAGCCCAACATAGGGCTTGAACTCACGACCCTCAGATCAAGACCCGAGCTGAGATCATGAGTCAGATGCTTGCCTGACTGAGCCACCCAGGAGCCCCAGCATCCTACTACTTGCTTCTTACAGCGCTTGGCATGATGAGGCAGGCAGGCAGGTGCTAATAGGTGGTGTTGGTGATCCCATCATCTCCCTGTGCCAACCGTCAGGTGTCCTCTCAGCTACTTGCTAACTGTAGTTACAAGAAAGGACTGGAGGTATTGGGATGGTGAAAGGATAGGGGTCGGGGGGAGGCAGGAAGTTCTGGCACTTTATATAAAGCAGGATGGTAGAAAAGGATTGGGAAAACAGTACTCACGGATTGTGGCGCATTTCTGAAAAGTTCTTTCTGTTAACTCTAATTTTGGTCTGTTACAAAATATCAGGAACACCGAAGACATCTTGAAAGGTAATTGAGTTGGCAAACAGCAGAGCTTTTTGAAAGCAGATAACTTGAGACTAAATTGATTGCTGTTTTGGTTAAAGAGGAGTGGCTGAGTTGGATGGGGAAAAGCCAGTGTTCTGAGGACTTAAGAAATGGCTTGACAGCATTCCTCGCTTGCTCCCAAAATGATTCTGAACTAAGTATGACGAAATGCTAATAGAAAGCAACTGCTTTTGACTGCCTGCCTGGAAGTCTTTGATTAATAATTTTACTACCGTGGTGAATGGTGTAGGACACATCCCAGGTTATATTTTGTTTTATAGGTGATGTTTGAAATGCTCAGTTTGTTCCTCTCTGAGATTCTTTTATTCCTTCTTAATTTCTTAGAAGTCAGAAAATACCACTTCACACTTCACTGGGGCAGACGACAATGTTAAGGTAAGGTTAGCAGCCGCGTGGAGATCGTAATAAGCACCCTTTAAAATTACAGTGCTTTGAAACACCATAGTAAGGGGTTGCCAAAGGAACACTGGCACATCAGTGTGACAGTTTATTTTGTGGTCCTTTGTAAAGCTCTATTTCTGACGTTGGCTGGCCTTCTCCCGCGGCTTTCTGTTACTCCTTGGCAGAGATTGTCTCAACATACCCTTTTTCTGAGTCAAAATAGCTCAGCTCAGTGATTCTTCCTCTCTTTTTTTGGAGTGTCATGAACACGAGTTCTTGGAGAAACTCCTGAAAGCCACACACAATTTCCCCAGGAAAGGGCTGCATGTAATTTCAGGAGGTCCAAGGTACAGACAATAAGCTGGGAACTCTGACTTACTTCATCTTAAGAACTTAAATTGCCAGTCATGCTCGCCTCCTCCTTCTTTCTGCTGAACCCCTTCCTTTGCCTTCCTGAAGCAGTGACTGCCCCAAGAGGGGAACGAGGACACATCCGAGAGTCAGGCAGCTCTCTACTGGCTCAGCTTCTAGAATGCTGTGCTCAGGAGGGCAAGGCCCTGAATCCATTTAACAAATTGCACGTGAGCACATAGTGTAGGATGGGTGTTGTGGTGGATCTGAAAAGGAACAGTGGCTAGAATGGCCTCTGCCCTCACGGGACTCACGTCTAGTGGTCGAGATCAGCTTCAAAACCAATGATAAAATACCGGGTCTTGGTCAGATGACATCACGAATCCTAACCAGCCACTACACTGATGCACAATGTTTCTCATAAAAGGAAATGAGTGAAAAATTTCATCAGCAAAACGAGTCAAAACGGATGTCTTGTCAACAATGAAGGTCTTTGTATAGAAGTTTCTGAGAGTGGGAGCACTTCAGTTAACTTTGCTGGTCAAAGGATTTGAATATTTTAGTATTTACTAGAGAAACCTGAATTACCTTCCAGAAGGGGTTGTGTCAGTTTCCCGTCTCAGGAAAATTCCCATCGTTTATGAATGATGATACTTGTTCAGTGGTGCATTTTGCAAAAAAGAGTAATAATTCCTTCCAGGGACCTTTGGTGAGTTCTTGATTTCTTCTGTGAGAGTCTCACTTGTTTTGTCTGGGAGAACCCCATTGTAAGAATGACCTCACTCTCTGCTATATCTCCAAAACCCTGTTTTCAACATTTCCTGTGTCCTTGTCCTCCCTGTAGCCTGCCCCCAAATGCTCTGTGTCCCAGCCTCCCTCCCTCTCTCTCTCTCTTTCTCGCTCTCTCTCTCTCTCCCCCTCTCCTGCTGCTCTGGGCCTGGGTCTCCTTGGCTCCCACCTGCTTTGTCCCGATACTGTTCTTCAGCAGGACAATCAGGGCCTCTGGAGGTGAACTCTAAGTGGCCTCAGGTAACTCCTTGCAACCAAGAGCATGCCCGTCTTTTCCTTCGCAGGCAGGGGAGTGGATTTCCCCAGACTGATTCTGGGCTGGGGAGGGGAGATGGCCAGGAGGGGAGGAGGGGGACAGCAGTTTTTCTTTTAGCTGTGTGGGCACCTTTCCAAATTTTATTTTGGTTATTTATTTAGTTATTTTGAATGTGACTAATTATTGGAGCTGGTTCGAAGGGAAGCACTTTCAGCCCTGGTCTTATGAAGATGGCAGGGGTCCAGGCCACCCCTGGCCTACACAGTCTTTACGCCAGGGACATGCAGGCCCACCGCAGGGCCAGGGTGAGTCACAGGCGTCACCTTAGGCACGTTTAAAAAAGGCAGCAGGTGCCTTTCCCCCAGGTGAACTCAGCTCTGTGCCAGAAGGCCTGGCTTGGTAAGAACAGGGTGGGCTGGGCCTCGGCCTTCACTCACACCCTCGGTGGTGTGCCTCTGTGCCCTGCCCTGTCCCCAGTCCTGGCTGCTGCTCTGACGGCATCCCTATCAGTGGCCTGTCGTGTGCTCAGGGAGACACAGACCCAGCCCAAAGGCTGAGCAGAGGCCGTGGTGTCTGCAAACCCAGCTTTCCTACCTGTTTACTCCTCACTCCTGCTTCTTGCCCAGTCATCTCTCCTGCATCACAAAAGCAGCCCTACTGGGGGATTTTGCTGTAGCATGTCTTGTTCCAGTTAGAGCACATTTTGTGTTTAGCTTTGGTTGGTGGCTTTTCATTCTGGGTGCTGCTGGCCTGGCCCCTAAGAACTTGGTGCAAGGCCTCGTCTCGGTGGCTTAATCTTGTTGATGGTCATGCTGTAGGACTTAACAGAGCAGCTCCGAAATCCCAGCTGCCTAAACCAAGAGATGTTTATTTCTGACTCACAAAGCAGTCCAGTGACTGTGTTCAGTATGGTCATTTAGGGATCAGGCTCCTTCCATCTCCCTCCTGATTTAGGGATCAGGGTCCTTCCATCTCCCTCTTTTGCTTTCTTAATCTGAGGAAGGAGAAGGGGCAAGAGAAGAGGGAGATAGCCTCATTTTAACTCGTAAATGGCCCACATCACTGCTGCTCACCTTCTCTTGGTAGGAACTGGTTGCATGGGACCTAGTTGCAGGATTCCATGGGAAATATGTCCTAGGCTGTGCAGTGGCTTTATACCATGGAAAAGGAGCACTGAACTTTGGTGGGCAGTAGGCTCTGTCTGCCACAGGGCTGAGCAGAGAATGGCTTCACTCCTGCCCGGTGGGAGAAGTCCTTATGCTTTATTGAACAGCAGGCTCTGCTCAGAGATGACCTTTACTAAGCCTTCAGGTGGGAATGAGAGAGCTTTAACCTTTCGTGGATCAGACTTACCCCTATTTCTGCTCTCCTTGGGTAGTGCAGACCCCTCCCTAGTCTCTCTCTGCTCTGGAAGCAGAGTTGCAAATAAATTTGTTTAGGAGCCATTCAGGACCTCCTTCCCCTGTTTCCCTGCTCCAGGTGATTTTTGTGTGTGTGTGTGATTTGGGGTAGAGGATGACTAGGGGGAGATAGAACTTCTAATAAAGGCAGTTTCTTCTCTTCCTGTGTTTGCTGAGGTGGCTGGGAGTGGGAGGGTAGCTCTGAGAACTCTGGAGAGGCGCAGGGAATCAATAAAGTCTGACGAAGGACTGTGGAGCAAGATCCGGAAGGGGACAGCCCACTGTCAGGTGGAGCCTTCCGTCCCTCTGTGATGTCAGCTGCAGCTGCCGTTGCCTTGGCGATGGCGTCACTGAGCACCAAGGACACACGTGGTGATTTCAGGGCTCTCTTCTTAACGATGAGGAGCTAAAAATGAATCTTACTGTCCCCCAAATGCAACTTACTCAGAAGGATATATGCTGTCCAGTACTCAGTGCAGTCCGTGGGGGAAGACAGCTCCAGGGAGGGGGGGATACTGGAATAATCTGAAGGACACGTGGGGGACCAAGAACACTTCTTTTTACACAAAACCTTAATGTTTTAGAAAAAAGAAGCTGCTGGTCTTCCATCTGATAGTACTCTTCCCTCCTGCCCATTTCACGTGAAAAGTCTCACCAAATCATGTGGTCAGTCCATTACCCAAGAGTCCTGCTATTAGACTAGAGGGTTCTGGAAATATGGCAGAGGTGGACACCATTGGGTACCATCCTGGTAGAGAAGGGGGGGACCCTACCTCTTGGCTATCCGTTGTCAGCAAATACATTCTTTTTTTTTCCATGCTCCCTTTCTGAGTGGCTGAGAAGTCCAAATGCAGCAGTTGCAGACTCTGGTGAATGAAGATGAAGCAGAATTTTGTGGTGGCCCAGGTGTTTGTGTCGCAGGTGTTTGTGTCGCAGATGTTTGTGTCGCAGGTGTTTGTGTCACAGGTGTTTGCGTCGCAGGTGCTTGCACCATAGGTGTTTGTATTGCAGGTGTTTGCATCGCAGGTGTTTGCATCTCAGGTGTTTGTGTCACAGGTGTTTGCATCACAGGTGTTTGCGTCGCAGGTGTTTGCGTCACAGGTGTTTGCGTCGCAGGTGTTTGCGTCACAGGTGTTTGCGTCACAGATGTTTGCATCGCAGGTGTTTGCGCCGCAGGTGTTTGCACCACAGGTGTTTGCGTCTCAGGTGTTTGCATCACAGGTGTTTGTGTCGCAGGTGTTTGCATTGCAGGTGTTTCACAGGTGTTTGCATTGCAGGTGTTTGCATCACAGGTGTTTGCATCTCAGGTGTTTGTATCGCAGGTGTTTGCATTGCAGGTGTTTGCATTGCAGGTATTTGTGTCACAGGTATTTGCGTCTCAGGTGTTTGCATCACAGGTGTTTGCATCTCAGGTGTTTGTATCGCAGGTGTTTGCATTGCAGGTGTTTGCATTGCAGGTATTTGTGTCACAGGTATTTGCGTCTCAGGTGTTTGCATCACAGGTGTTTGCATCTCAGGTGTTTGTATCGCAGGTGTTTGCATTGCAGGTGTTTGCATCACAGATGTTTGCGTTGCAGGTGTTTGTGTCACACGGTTTGTCTTGCAGGTGTTTGTATCACAGGGACCCAGTGGTCTGCTGCTTCTTTCCTGTGTGAGCCTGACTTGGTTAGTTAACCTACTGAGCTTCAATTTCTTTGTTGGTAAAATGATAGTAATACCTGTCCCATGGCATTTTAATGAATAAATAACACACATGAAATGCTTAGCACAGTGTCTGGCACATAATAGGTATTCCAATAAAGGATAGTTGTTTCTCCTATTTAGAACGTTTCTTTCTTTCTTTCTTTCTTTTTTTTTTTTAAATTTTATTTATTTGACAGAAACACAGCTAGAGAGGGAACATAAGCGGGGGGAGTGAGAGAGGGAGAAGCAGGCCTCCCGCCGAGCAGGGAGCCCAATGTGGGGCTCGATCCCGGGTCTCCAGGATCACGACCTGAGCCGAAGGCAGTCGCTTAACTAACTGAGCCACCCAGGCGCCCCTAGAGTGTTTCTTAAAGGGTTCCCAGTCCAGGGCTGACCCTAGCACATATTAAGCTTTGCACAAATTAGAAAAGAATGTCTTAACTGCAGACAAATTGAAATAAGGTGCTTTCTCCTCCAGCCTGTGGCACCCCTGGGCAGGCTCCCGGGCGGCCTGTGGCTTGGGCCGAGGAGCAGAACCCTCACCTCAGCACGCACCAGCCCTGGCTTAGCTCTCCCCCTTCTCTTGGTTCTCAGCAATTTGCCTAGAAGGTCTCTTGGAGCAGTTGTTTCATGGAAACCTTAAGAAAAATTTCAAAGTAAATAAGAGAGAGAGGGGATGGTAGATGGGCCAGCTTTCACTACAGGACATCAGGTGTGAGTTGAGCACTGCTGGTGTCTTGTCTACCAGCTTACGGTGACACTTGGTCATAAGCGGCCCGCAGCATCAGCTGGCTGGTTTTCTTTCTTCCTTGTTGTTGTTGTTTAGCTTGGCTTGTGGGAAGCTGGCTCTGGCGGAGCTGGAGGCTTCTTGCAAGTGCTGTAGGATCTAGGAGAGTTTCATGTTGTCTCTGAAGTCCTGCTCAGTTTGCTGCAGAGATGCAGGCATGACGGCCATTGGAGCCAGGCACTCAGTCCATATATGCAGGGCCCCCTGGGGATGAGACCTGGCTAGATAGAATACATCGGACATTCTAAGGGGGCTCAGCTTCTAGTAGGGGAGCAGAGAGAAACCAGGTGGTCATCTGGTCTTGAACACCAATGTACTTGGTAATCTCAAGTGCTGGACATTTTATAGGAGAGGTTATAAAAGCTTAGGATGATGCTGAGTTTCTCCAGAGAGGATTTATTTCTGCTCCGGCTGGCCATTATCCTGTGGGCATATTGCCTTATTGTGTTTGGGACTGAGGTGATTCAGAGCTGTGTTTCAGTTTTATGAGGACTGTTCATTTCTTACTCCCTTTTACTTCTTGGAGATAACCCTTCAAGGGTGTGTTGGCAGAATAATACCCTCTTCCCAAGATGTCCACATCCTTTTCCTTCCTTCCTTTTTTTTTTTTTAAAGTGGGCTCTACCCCCAGTATAGGACTTGAACTCACAACCCTGAGATCAAGAGTCGCATGCTCTACCGACAGAGCCAACCAGGTGCCCCAAGATGCTGATGGATGCTGGGAACTGATGGATAGGCTGGGTTCCATGACAAAGGGGAATGAAGTTTGCATATAAAGCTAAATTTGCTAATTGGCCTCCCTTAAAATACATTATCCTGGATTCTCTGGGTTGTTCCAGTGGAGTCACAGGGGCCTTACCAGCAGAGGACGGGGGCAGAAGAGGAGAGCAGACTGATGCCCAGTAAGAGGAACTTGCCCTGCTGTTGCTGGTGCTGAACCTGGGGAAAGGGCCACGCGCCAAGGACTGTGAGCGCTTCTAGGAGCTGGGAAAAGCAAGGGCACGGAGTCCCCTAGGGCCTCCAGAGAGAAGGTAACCGTGCTGGACCTTGATTTGAGCCTAGTGAGACCTGTTTCAGACTTCTAACCCACAAAACTGTACTAAATTTGAGTTGTTTAAAGCCGTTACCTTGGTGATAACTAATTGCAGTAGGAGATGAAGGCAAGGGGTCCCAGCTGGAGTGTTGCGTGTTTCCTGACTCCACATTTTGTCTCCATAGTGCTGTGGGACTGCTTCAAGTTGGCCTTCTAGCTCAGCCTCTTGCCTAGTGGCTTGTGCTTCCTGCTTGCAGTCAATAGCTGCCTTGGAGAACAAGAGGGACCCAGAGTTCAGAATCACTTGCCTGCACTTTTTTTTTTTTTAAGATTTTATTTATTTGTTTGACAGAGAGATATATCACAGGTAGGCAGAGAGGCAGGCAGAGAAAGGAGGAAGCAAGCTCCCTGCTGAGCAGAGAGCCCGATATGGTCCTCGATCCCAACACCCTGAGATCATGACCTGAGCCAAAGGCACAGGCTTTAACCCACTGAGCCACCCAGGTGCGCTTCTCTGCACTTCTTTTCTTGCAAGGATCTGATCCCTCAGACTTGGGTTGCTTTTGTAGCCCTGAAATCTCATTTACGGATCTATGGATCTACGGATCTACATCTCAGGCCACGGATACTGATTGCCGGTACTGAGCTCAGGATTTGGTCCCCCATGGCTCGCAGATCAGGGCTATTGCTGGCAATAAACCGAAGGGAGCGGTTGTGTCGATGTGATTAACTGAGTTGAAGCAACCTTGGTGAGGGTCCCAGCTCAGCCTTAGGGCGTGTCATGGAGCTTCTTTCTCCGGCTCTCATTTCTCTCCTGTGTCTAGTAAGGTTTTCAGCTGAGATGGTCTTCCGGTTCTCCTCCAGGTCTTGAATCTCTAACTTTGGAGTCTCTGGGTGAGGAGAGCACTGTGCTGGTTGATGTGGCAGGGGCCGCACAGGGGGACCCTTGCCCAGAAGGTGCTTCTCATATCGGTGACATAGGGCTCTTTATGTAGAAGAAAGTTTGAGAACTGAAGAGCTATTACCAAGTGATAAGACAGCTCAGAGAGGCAGAGAGCAAAGATTTTAGTTTTTAGCTTCTAATGAAACGCCGCAGCCCAGTATTATGAGCACTTATCGCTAGAAAAATAACCACCTTAGGTCTTAATACGTTCTTGTCAGCACAGTTTGGTTAATTAATCCGTGATTAATCAGAAAAGTTAATTGAATTTGTAGAACTTCAGAAACTAACATCATGATGGATTTAGAATCCCAGTGGAACTGCAAAGTATCCAACCTTGGTTATTTGCAAGGGCCGTGATTTAGACTTGACAATGAGGGGCTTTTTTTTTTTTTTTTTTTTTTGTAAGCAGGGTGGCAGTTAAATGGATAGTAGTTGTATTCAGATTAAATAGGATGAAATTGGGTGGTATTTTGCAGGCTCTGCAATTCAATTTGTTTTCTGGGAAGGGAGTCAAGAAAAAAGCAATAAAAGCCCAGGGTTATATAAGCATTAGAGCAAAGCTGGGACTGCCCCCCCCCCGGGGGGGGGCATGATCTGACTTTTATTCTAGTCTCTAGAATGATGCCGTGCGCATAGTCGATGATTAACTAGCTAACTCATGACAGACTCGCCAATGACCGACTGCAAACCAGTTAACCGAATGAATAAATAAATGATTCTTCCACCCATCATGCAGTAAATGTTCAGTAAACCACCCTGTCTAGGCCTCATGGAAGGTATGGGGACTAGAATGAACAGATCCCCCTGCCCTGGGGGAGCTCCCAGGCCATTTGGAGTGAAGGCCCCCAACAAGCAATTGCACGTTAGTGGAAAGAGTGGGAAGGGCTGGGAGACCCCAGGGGGAGAGACAGAGTGAAGGGTCAGAGGGATTTGGGGAAGATTTCACAGGACAAGTAATATTTGAGCTGGGTCTTCAAGTATGAATAGAGGTTTGCCAGGCAGAAGATTGGGGAAACCGCATTCCATGAAGGGTGGTGGGGGTGAAGGATGGAGAGCTTCTTGTGGATGATGTGTGGCTTCTTGGGGGCAGGTAGGGGGCCGGTGATGGGACTAGATGGGTTCCATCAGGAATGCCAGTGAAGGGGACCTTGACTTTATTTGGCTCTAATGGAAAGTCTTTGAAAATGATTTTTAGTATGTGAATGACATGGTGAGATTCAGGTTTTAGGAAGGAATTCTTTTTTATTTTTTTATTTTTTATTTAAAATTTTTTTTCAGTGTTCCAAGATTCATTGTTTGCGCCCCACACCCGGTGCTCCACGCAATACGTGCCCTCAGTACCCACCACCAGATCCCCTCCAAGACCCTTAGTTTGTTTCTGAGTCCAAAATCTCTCATGTTTTGTCTCTGTCTCTGATTTACCCCACTTCCCATTTCTTTTCCTTCTCCTACTGTCCTCCATGTTACTCCTTATGCTCCACAAGTAAGTGAAACCATATGCTACTTGACTTTCACTGCTTGGCTTATTTCACTCAGCATAATCTCCTCCAATCCGGTCCATGTTGCTACAGAAGTTAGGTATTCATCCTTTCTGATGGAGGCGTACTATTCCATTGTACATATGGACCATATCTTTATCCATTCATTTGTTGAAGGGCACCTTGGCTCTTTCCACAGTTTGGTGATTGTGGCCATTGCTGCTATGAATATTGGGGTACATATGTCCCTTCTTTCACTACATCTGTGTCTTTGGGGTAAATACTCAGTAGTGCAATTGCAGGGTCATATGGTAGCTCTATTTTTAATTTTTTAAGGAATCCCCACACTGTTTTCCAAAGTGGCTACACCACCTTGCATTCCCACTAACAATGTAAGAGGATTCCCCTTTCTCCACAGCCTCTCCAACACTTGTTTCCTTTCTTGTTAATTTTGGCCACTCTGACTGGTGTAAGGTGGTATCTCAGTGTGGTTTTGATTTGAATTTGCCTGATGGCTAATGATGATGAACATTTTTTCATGTGTCTGCTAGCCATTTGTATGTCTTCTATGAAGAAGTGCCTCGTCATATCTCCTGCCCATTTTTTTATGTGGTAATCTTTTTTTTTTTTTTTTTTTAAAGATTTTATTTACTTATTTGACAGAGAGAGAGATCACAGGTAGGCAGAGAGGCAGACAGAGAGAGCAGAGGAAACAGGCTCCCCGCTGAGCAGAAAGCCTGACCAGGGTCTTGATCCTAGGATCCTGAGGTAATGACCTGAGCTGAAGGCAGAGGCTTTAACCCACTGAGCCACCCAGGCGCCCTTATGTGGTAATCTTTGTTTTGGTTGTTGAGTTTGAGGAGTTACTTACAGATCTTGGATATCAGCCCTTTGTCTGTAGTGACAATTGCAAATATCCTCTCCCATTCCGTGGGTTGCCTCTTTGTTTTGTTGACTGTTTAGGAAGGAATTCTTGTAAGTAGATGGTAGATGCGCTGGCGGGAGAGAGGGAGTGGCAGCAGAGACCCTTGTGGTTTGGTGGAGGGTAGCAGTCTGGGTGGTGAGAGGCAGCAGGGAAGGAGGCTACAGGGTGAGGATAGGAAGGCAAAGTTCTGCTCAAGTGAGTTACCTTCCTGATCATCCTTAATTTTCCTTATTGGTGAAACAAAAAATATAATTTTTATCTCATGGCTTATTTTGAGGTTTTGATGAGAAATTGCATGCAAAAACTTTTGTTGTTGAAAGTTTTATCATCTATTGCCTGGTTGTTTATTCTCTACCTGGGGAGAGATGACAAGGCCCCTGGTTAAGGAAGCAGCCATAGGGAAAGCGAGGAGGGATGAAACTCAGAGGGAACTGGGAGGTAGGTTGGAACGCTGAGTCATGTTGCCTTGCCCTAGCTCTAATAGGCAGTTTTATGCTGACTCTTGCTGCAGCACAGTCCGCTCTAAGGGGCCTCGTTAGAAACCTCAGATGAGGCCCTGCGGTGCTTGACCTTGGGCTATCCTGGACTCAGGCGGAGCTGGCGGAAGTTACCTGCCAGCAAGGAGGCACGTCTCTGGTTGAAGGCAGCCGAGCTGAAATACCTGCCGTGTTGCTCCTGCCCCTGCACCTTGGCGCATGATGACCAGCCCCGGGGGCCAGAGCAGGGGAGCCCTGTGGGCCCTGGGAGCAGGGTAGTGGAGGCGGTCAGCCTTGCGATGGGGGCTGGGATGTGGAGAGCAGCTTTGATGAGCCCCACAGGGCCGCTCCTCACAGGGAAATGTTGAGGGTGCCAGGAAGGACTCCTGCCCACCCCTGCTCTTGGCTTGAAGCCCCATCATTAGGAATTTAATTGTTTGGATTTGAAGGCTCTTTGTCTTCTACTGAATGCAGATACCCCCGGGAAAAGTGGTATCCTTAAGGGAAGGGCTAACAACCATAACAGGAATAAGTAATTATAAGGGTAACAAACAATATTTGTGGAGAACTATTTAGTGTAGTAGGTGACTTTTATTCATTGCCTTATTTAATTGTTCTGACAGTCCTATTAGATGAATATTTTTATCTCTGAGTACATGGAAGCTTAGAGAAGCTCAGAAACTTGATTAAAAACACCACATACATTTTTGAGAGCATGATAACAGAACAAATGACAACAGGCATGGGAGGGACAGAGAAGTGGATTCCTGGTGTGGGATTTTGGAGATGTCCCTGCAGGAGAGAGCTAAGGAGGAGTCAAAGGGTAGAGGAGAAGCTCGCTTTTGGCCAGGACAGACCCTGCTGACCTCATAATCACTGAATCCATAGATTGGCTTTTTGTTGCTGGTTTCATCAGCTCTTATCTTCATTTGGAGGATCAGAGATAATCATAAGCATTCCTATGATAGGTTGGGCTAGAGTTAAGAACTCTAGGTAGAAGAGCCCATGAGATTCAGTTTTATCCAAGTTTACCCAGCTGTGGGCAGACAGGGCCACTTAGACCCCTTATGGCCAGGACTGGGGACTAACGGTATTTGTGTCCCCCGTGCAAGGCACAGAGGATAACAGACAGTAGGCATTCAGTAGATGCCCCCTGAAGGAGTGCTACCTGACATGTCCCTGCTGGAACTCAGGCTTGCTCTCCTAAGAGCCTTGCAGACCCCTCTGGCTGCTCTCTCTGGTTCCTGGATAAAGCAATTACAGACCTTTCTGCTTATGAATTCAGGAGGGACCAGAGGAAGACCAAATACTTGCGCTTCATTGTTTATTAATGAGTGCTTACCCGGCTCTTCTGGACCATTTAAATTTGAATCCTAAATTCTAAGTTTCCAATCAGGAAGTAGACAGGAAGGAGGTAGGTAGAGAAGGAGCCTGGCCTGCTCTTCAGGCTCCTGGTGACACATGTCCTAGACACAGGGTGGGAGTGGCTTGATGGTCAAGCACTCGGGGGCATGTCATGCAATGAGTAGTCAGCATAAAATAGAAGGGAATACTGGCAGCTCCAACGTGGAATAGGAGAAAGCACGGGAAGCAAGCAAATCCTAGCTTCACCACTAGCTGTGTGACCTTGAACATCGAGTTCCTTCTTTGGGCCTTTATTTGCTCATCTGAAAGACTGGGGCATTGGATTAGATGAGGGGTTTTCAAGCTACATTGAGAAATATGAAGAGTTCTGAGGTCCTCTGGGGTGGGTCTCCTTTGGTGTGTTTTAAATATTGTATTTTATCTAAGGTATCAACTGACGGAAGAGCACTAGTGTCTAACACTTGAGGGGGGGCCCATTCGACATGAGTCTATGTCCTTATAAAAGCTCTTTGAAACTATCCCTAACTAGATACCCAAGTTTGAGCTATAGATCACTAGATAGAGAGTAGCACTGGAAGGACACCACAAAGGTGGGATATCCCCAGAATAGTCCTACTATCACTTGTTTTTTTTTTTTTTTTTTAAGATTTTATTTATTTATTTGACAGAGAGAGAGATCACAAGCAGGCAGAGAAGCAGGCAGAGAGAGAGGAGGAAGCAGGCTCCCTGCTGAGCAGAGAGCCTGATGTGGGCCTCCATCCCAGGACCCTGAGATCATGACCTGAGCCGAAGGCAGAGGCTTTAACCCACTGAGCCACCCAGGCGCCCCTACTATCACTTTTCAAGATGTACTGCTTCCTTTGGTTAAGACTTGTGACTCCAGGGAGCTCCCAGTAAAATGCAAATATTTATGTGGCTATTCTCCCAGAATTATTAGTCCCTTGGATGACCTCTATAGCTCAAATTCGTAGATGTTTTTAATCTAAAACCTTCACTCATCCATACCACCACTTCTAGCATTATCTTTCCCCTTGTGAAATTTCCATATGAAAGCCTGGATGCTGACATTTAAAATACACTTACCCATTTGTTCCTTTCTCCATCAATTCAGGGAAAATTTTGGAAGAGGTTTTGTGTTCAGGAGTATCAGAGAAGGAGAAGAGGTATTATGTCTAAGACAGCCCAGTCTCCTTCGCGGTGTTAGGCTGACTTGGACATGAGGTCAAGCTTAAGTGAACTAGAACTTTCCTAGTTCTTACTCTAGCAAGCCCGGCTAATTAGGTATGCTTGAGGACTTCAGAAGCTGGAGAATGTTTGATAGGAGGCATGGAGTAAGAAAGAAGTTGCTTCTAGTGAGTAAATTATCTGATGTGGGATAATTGCCTGCTTCCATTCCAATTTCCAAGGACCTGAATTCATATAACTCGCGCATTTCAGGTAAAGCCTGGAGTAGGTCCCATGGGCAGAGAAATGCTTGGCTGAGCTTCCAAGTTTGACTTTAGATTGCTGGCTTTGCTGGAATTAGGCTTCTAGGGGATTTGCAAATAAGATTAAGTTTGGATATATTATGAACAAGGCATGGTTCTAGTTTTAAGTTCGAGGCCTATTATTTGGTGCCATGATCTTGCAAAGATGCTTTGAATTAAGACAAATATTTAGGGAAAACTATAAATAAATTTGGGGGACTTGTTGGGATTTTTGTAGGTTTTAACCTTCAGGTTTCTTAAGAGATAGTATTTTGAAATGAAGTATATTTACATTGTTAAAGACTGGGAGAAAATTGACCAAGTGCAGTGGTTTTGTTACAATAGAAATCATAGGTGAATTTTTTGGTATTCTTTATTTTCTAAGCTTATATGATAGGGGTATATTGTCTTATAACAACAACAAAAAATATTGAAACCTGTTTACTGGGAAATAATGAGCCTGAAAATGCCAGTGGTGGCATTCATCATTGACTCCAGCTCTTGTACGTGTTACATTCTGGCTTCTGTTCTCCCTACTACACTGAAATGGAGTCACCCATACTCTGCGAACCAAAGAGCACTCTTTAATCTCTGCAGTCTTTGACTGTGTGGACCGTTTTCTTCCTGAAATTCTCTTTCCCTTTAACTTCCAAGGTAATCACTGTTTCTTGGGCTTCCTAGCCTTACCTTTTTCATGGAAGCCTCTTCACTCACCCACCTAAACGTGAGTGTTTCTCTCCTTGTCCATGCCCACATAGTGAGCGACCTCACTGAGAGCCAGTTTCAGCTTCCACGGATGAGTACCGATTCTCTCCAGCCAGATGGCCCTCTGATGTTTTAGTCCCGCTGAGCTCCCTATGGGGCAGCTCCACTAGCCATACACAAGCATTGGAAGTTCGTTATTTTAAATCTCTGGTCAGACATGCACCTTCTCTGGTGTTTCTTATCCCCTTATGTGGTATGGCACGTAATTGTCCTCTTCCGGCCTGGCGCCTTCATGAACTTGTATTTCCTCGCTTTCCCGGGGGCCAGTCACAATGTCCTGGAGCCTCCATCTCTCAAGTCCCTGGACCTACCACTATATCTCCATGGCCTTGGATTAGCTCTCCACTGCTCCTGGCTAGGTTACTATAAACATTCTTCCTGCCTTCAGTCTCCAATACATCTTCACACTGCTGGTTGAGTCATGTTTCTCAAAGTCAGTTTCCAAACTGATTATGCCACTCTGCATAAAAACCCTCTAGTGGATTTTTCAGGATGTGCTCCTTGGTAAAGCCTTTCAAGGTCTGGCTTTTGCTTATCTCTGTAGCCTTGTATCTCTTCACTTGGCCACATGTATCCTTTGCTCCAATAATACTTCCTAGCCAAGATCTCAGCTTCCAGTGATTTTTTTTTGGGGGGGGGGACCTTTTTTTGATCCTAACTTGCTGTTTTGTCTTTGAGTGTTCTCAAATCTTGTCGAGGTCACCATGTTAAACATCCCAAATTTTAAAAATAACAAATTTATGCCATTTATATTTAATAAAACTTTTGTTTCTTTCAGGAAACTGCCCATATATATTAATCACATAAATGAATGAGAACACACACACAGAAGTGAATGGGAGAATAGGATTTGTGTTATAAAAACCTGATTTATACTCAACTATCTGGCCACAAGTATGGAGTAAGGCAAAGTGCATAGCTCCAAAGAAAGTAAAGGATTTTAATCATAAATTTTAATATTGAAAAAACAAGTAATCTGGGAATATTTTGTTCATTATAGAACCACTGGTCACCATCCTCATGCTTTTAATGGACTGGGTGATGATGCATCTAATTAGTCAGCACAAGAGTATAAAAGAAGGAATATCCAAGTTGTGGGTCTGATATGAATAATTTAGGAAGACATCAGCAGGATGATTTTCTTGTGGCCTGGCCTAATTTTCTTCAGATACATGTTCATATTCAAGGCTTGATTAAGAATTAGACTTATTCTGTCTCTCTTGCTCACCTCTCTCAAATAAATAAATAAAATATTTTAAAAAGCCCTAGACTTAATTTTTAATTAAATCAAAGTTTTTTCCTTAAGCTCAATCATTGAAAGCAAGCAAATTGTTTATATATTCCAATATAGTTTCATGTATCATTATTAGAATTAATGTAATGACCTATTCCTAGAAAAGTAACAAATGTTATCATCTTGCCCTCATAATTGAAGGGACAGGTAGATTTGAAAAATCCAAAAGATCTCTGACTTTGTAAATAATTTTGGCACATTACATAGTACTTTTGAGGGATTAAACTGTGAGAATTTTGTCCAAAACAAAATTAGGATGAGCATTCCATTGTCATTGTTGATCTCATAAGTGGGGAGAAGAGACTTATTAAAGATTCAACATAGTTTTCTCCTCCTGGTCATTTAGTGGCAAAACTCATTGAGATTCATTGAAGAAAGTCTGTCCTATGCTGAAATAAAAGTGCCGAGTGAATGTGTGGAATGTGTGCATGGTTTTAGTGCTGATATCCACTCACTATTCTAGGTCTATTGCTAGGATTATTTTTATTATTGTGTGTTGTTAGGCAAGTTCTTAACTTCTTTGAGCCTCAGCTTCTTCCTCTGTAAAAGGAAAAGAACGCTAGCAATCATACTGTCATCATAGGCCCCCTGGAGGTGGGGGTGGGTTTACACGTGGAAGGCTCCCTACAGTGCCTAGCACATGGAGGTCCTCACTCACTCAGTCCAGACCCCGCTAACGCAGACATGCAGTTATGCACACAAAACACATGGGCTCAGACACAGAAGGAACAGTATGGCTTCCATACAGACAGGAGAATTGTCCATGCAGACAAATCAGAGACAAAAGAAGCCATACTGAAGAAAAAGAACTGTTCTGGCAGGCCGGTGGGAGAGGTCATAGAAATGACTCTTTTTTTTTTTTTTTTTTTAAAGATTTTATTTATTTGACAGAGAGAAACACAGCCAGAGAGGGAACACAAGCAGGGGGAGTGAGAGAGGGAGAAGCAGGCTTCCCGCTGAGCAGGGAGCCCGATGTGGGACTCGATTCCGGGTCTCTGGGATCATGACCTGAGCCGAAGGCAGTCGCTTAACCAACTGAGTCACCCAGGCGCCTCTAGAAATGACTTTAAAGGAAGAGTCCTCATTTTCGATGATCATTAGTATGTTTCATTTTAAATGCCATTGGTTGCTGGCCAGTAGGGACAACTTGTGAGAATTTGGGTTAAAATGTATAATAGTGTTTCTTGTAATGACTCATTCTCACCTAGCCTGGCACTGCTTGCAGGGAGAGCTGGTAAGAATATTTTGTGACTTTGTTTCTCAGAATGATGCCTACAGGGCTATAATTAAAAGCATTTTTTACTGCATAGTAGATGATGCAGCATTATTTCTTTTTGAAAATGAAAGGGGGTGGGTGGGAAACAGATTGAGGCCGAGGGGATGAGGGCAAAGAAAGAGTGAAGCTAAAATTAGTATAAATATCTGGCACCATTTTCTAAATTAAGTACAGCATTTAGACTCTTACTCAGATATTCAGATTTCTTCTGAAATCTTAGGTTGCTTTCCTATTATTGTAGACAGAAGGTTCCTGAGGTTCCCCTGGGATTAGCAGAGAAGGTGGGTCAATGTTTGCCAGCTTGAGGCTTCTCAGGGACAGCCCTGGACACTGGTGGGGACCCAGAGTTAGGGTGCATGCAGGGCCTGAGGCTGATCACACTGAGAGCACATTTGGGCTGGAGAGATAGTGGCATCTGAGCACTGATGTGCACATCTCAGCTCTGATTAGGTAAAGAGTGTCGTGTAAGTCACTTTCCCCTTCTGTTTCTCATTTTCTACATCTGAAATGATGGTGAGCCCTTAGCAGACAGCATTGTTTTGAAGCTCAAATGATAGAATTTATGCGAAGATACTTGGAAAATTAGGGAGCACGGTACAAAATGCCAAATACTTCCGGCTAAAACTGACATTCTGGGCTGTTTGAAGGAGAAAGCAGGATTGGAAATCTGACTGCAGGAAGGAGAGGGACAGGTTGCAGGGATGCGGCAAGCAGAGAGGTGACACCAGGTGTGGCCAAGAACTCAGACGTGGGGTTGGTCCTGATGCTGCCTGATGCTGTGTGCATGACATGCTGTGTAGACGTACGTACATATTTGTATTTAACCTCTTAGTCTCAGTTTTCTCGTCTGTAAAATGCAGATTATAAAATATTTATCACCTGGATTGTTATGAAGATGAAACAAAAAATACATGTGACATGCGTGCCATGTTGTCATTCTTTAGAGAACTTTAGTGACAGGTAAATGGGTGTGGCAGCTCTTCCAGGTTTGTGCTTTTGGATGACCGCATGTACAAGATCTTTCCTGAGTTCTTCACATCCTAACTGGTGGGGGGAAAATGGGGAAAGCACAGACACTGATGGTTTCCTGATTTGTAATATTGTAGGTGTTACCTTGTTAACAGTGCAGAAGTCCCATGGATGTTAGCCACTTCAAAAAGGGGTTTCACTATATTGATTGACTGTATTTTTCTAGGGTAACCTTGTGGGTGAGGTGGTCCAAAAATATGGCTGTTCATTTATTCATCCATTTGTTCAGTCAACAAACTTTTACTGAGCACCTACTGTGTGTAGGATGATGAGTTAGGCCAGGAGATTAGGACAAATAAATTTCCTACCCCAAAGTTGCATATGCTCTAGTGGGTAAGACAAAACACATATGTATTTTTTTAAATTTATTTTTAAATTTTATTACTTTTTAAAGATTTTTTTATTTCAGAGAGAGAGAGAGAGCATGTACGCAAAAGAGAGCACAAGCAGTAGGGGTGCAGCAGAGGGAGAAGGAGACTCCCCGCTGAGCAGGGACTCTGACCTGGGGCTCCCTCCCAGGACCTTGGGACCGTGATCTGAGCTGAAGGCAGATGCTTAACCGACTGAGCCACCCAGGCACCCAGCAATTATGTATTTAGTGTATTGTAGGTGGTGACAAGTGTTGGGAGGAAAAAGAAAGTATTAGAAGGAGACAGCAATGTCTCTGGAGGACTCCGGGCGGGGGAGGGGAGAGTGGTCATTGTCCCTTGCTCTGAGCTTTGGAGTTGACTGCCCTCCCGGCTGCATTTCATCATCCAGGGAACTGTCTGGAGACACAGGAGAGAATGACCCCATATCCATTTGGTCTTTAAGGGGGTAGTGAGGTCGGGCAGTTAGGATCCTGGGATAAACAGAATAAGGCAGAGGGGACAGTCTCCTCGTGCCTGTACCCCTGACCCTGTTCTGGCTCATTGCCGTGTGTGTGTGTGTGTGTGTGTGTGTGTGTGTGTGTGTGTGTGTGTGAATGGGGCCAGGGGTGGAATACCGGGACGATGGTTAGACATACATAAGGTCTAGCTCAGAACACTTGAAATGCAGACCTCGTTTGGCAGCACTCTCTGTGACTCGGGTATATTAGCTTTACAGCTCATAGTTTCATGGGACATTTGTGCAGATGAAATTGATCAGCAGCAGGAGGAAGATAGCTGTTGCCTAGGCAACCAGCTGATGACTCATCCTGGCATTGAAGCAGCAAAAGCCATGAGACTGCAGTAATTTTCCAGATGCTTAACCTGTCCTCCTCCTCCTCTACCTTTCTTTGTTTTCCTCTCTTTGTCCTTCATTTCTTTCTGTACACCCACGTCCCTGGGTCCTCCTCAAGGCTGACATTGCACAGGCTGTGTGCAGGGGGTGGGGATGGCGGTCCTGAGCCCCCTGGAGCATGAGGCAGACCTCCTCGCACCAGTAATATGTGGCTCCCCCGCTGCTGCTCCTTATCTCCCACAAGCAGGAACGGCAGGCAGCAGCTATCGAGGCTGCAGAGCCTCCAAGATGCTGCGTGTTGCCCTTGATCAGAGAAGCCTCAAGTGAGTCCAGCACTATTTCTTTGAATCTAAACCATTTATCTCTGAGATTGGCAGAGTGTTCCTTTGAGGAGAAGCAGTTATCCTCCAGGCCTCACAAGCAAGCTTGGGAAAGTGATGTTTGCAGGTGACAAGGGGTCACCCCTGGCAGCTCTCCATAGGCTGGATTTTCCCATCCCCTTATCTCGATTTTTGCTTTTTCCGCTCCTAATCTGGTGTCTGATGTTCCAGGCCCTCCTTAATGACCCATCACAATCCTCTTGCAAATGCAAAGTATAGCATCTTTAGCCATTCCCCTTCCAAGAGCATTTTCATTTTAATAATGTTTTCAGAAGCGAGATAGTTTAAGACTGGGGGAAAGTATCGTTAGCCTTCTTGATATAGACAGCAGTGGGGATTAGGTCCTGGGCTGGGTCTGTAAGAGGCTCTTCCTTTGTACGTGCCATGTGCTCTTGCTGCTGCTGATGCTTACATGAAACATTTTTATGTTGGATGCAAGTTGGTGCCTCAATTCTGTATTCCACCTGCATCCATGCATAGGTACTCTATCCACACGAACACCCACACACACGCGCGCGCGCGCACACACACACCCCCTGGAGCAGCAGCAGCTGGGGGGCGGCAATAACAGATACCCACTGATGAAGGTCGTCTGCTCACTTTCACTTATTGGATGCATGCCAAGCAGCCACTGAGTGCACAACATGGTAGTGGGCAGTGGGATCCGGGTGTCCACATTCTCTCCAAAGAGCTTACAGTCAGAAGGGAATAATGTCAAGTAGACACAGGCTTTGAGTCTTCCCTCTCAGTTCCTTTACTGCTCTGTGACTTTTCAACTAAAGTAATTGGCTCAGGTCTATGGGAACTCTCTCTTTGCTGCTCCCTCTGTGCCACGACACACACCACCTTGGGGTGACCCGCTTGCAGAGCCCGCAGGGGCATAGACAGACGCTCATTCTTCTCATCCTGCACCGAAGAAAGCTGTCCTCTGCTCTCAGGCACACGCCAGGCCCCTCTGCCTTGGAAACCCTCATGGTCCTAGGAAAATGCACGTGGGGAATGCATAGATGCAGTGAAGTTGTGAGACTTTTGAGTTGGATGAGACGTGAGAGGTGTGCCCTTGGCCATCCACCCCATGCAGGCTCTGCTGCTGAAGTGTCTCCAATGGCAGTCACCCACTGGCCTTGAATGTGCAGGGAGGGGGCCACTTTTCTCACAAGGCAGCCCGCTACATTTTTTTAAAAGATTTTATTTATTTATTTGAGAGACAGAGAGAGAAAGAGAGAGAGAGAGAGCATGAGAGGGGAGGAGGTCAGAGGATGAAGCAGACTCCCCATGGAGCTGGGAGCCCGATGTGGGACTCGATCCTGGAACTCCGGGATCATGACCTGAGCTGAAGGTAGTTCCTTAACCAACTGAGCCACCCAGGCGCCCCCATTACATTTTTGAATGCATTATATTGTTCACTTATTTATTCATTTTTTGAGAGGTTCTTTTATTCAGTAAAGATTAATTGAATGTCCATTGTATGTTGGACCCTGAAGATGCAGTGGTGAGCAAAGCGGTCCTACTGTCATGGGGCTTATGGTCTTCTTGTTGGCAGGATTAATGATTTAAGCTAGCAGCTCTGATTGCCAACAGGGAAGATGGTGATGGGGAGGAGTCCAGGGA
>PITA01018657.1:0-39747 GCA_004023965.1 Spilogale gracilis
ACCCCGAAAAAAAAAGGAATAGGAGAAGGAGCGAGATAAGCAGACAGTGGGGAACACTGGCAAGAGAGAAACAAGCAGAAGAGGGCAGGCTGGTCTTCCCACGTCTTTGCAAACCTTTTTGGGGAGAAACGCCCAAGGGCTCCTCGCACCTGCACACACAGCGCCCCCTGCTGGAAATATGACACCACTTCCCGGCTACCTGTTCAGCGGGCCGTAAATTGTGGGGCCTGGCGACGGGATCTGGCCGCGCTGTGTGGTATGGTGGCCAGCGCCGCCGAGCACCGCGACCCGGTATGCAGCGGGGCGGCGAGGCGTGCGGGTGGCGGGACGCGCCAACAGCCTGGGCTGGTGCGCGTGTCGCCCCTTCCCTCCGCGGCTCCCAGCGGTGCCGCCGCGCCCCCTGCCGGCGCCCACGGGTGATTCCCCGCTCCTTTCTCTAGAGTTCTAAGAGGGGGTTGTGGCATTTGAGTGACTTTTCAGGGCATGGGGAGAAGGAGGAGCCCAGAAGTCTCTGGTGCCTTATCCGTGTGCTCTGGTCGCTGGCCTGACAGGCCATCCCAGGCCTGGCGTTTACCTTGTACCTCCCGGCATTTGAAGGTCTGTCAGGCATTTTTAACCTTTTCGATGCTGTGGTCCCTTTGGGCAGTCTGTGGAAGCCTATAGATCCCTCCTTAGAATAACATTTTAGAAATGTGTAAAATAAAGTAGGTAGAACCACAAGGAAACCCAGTTATAGAGAAATATACAAATTGTATGATATAGAAATACATGTACCTTTTTTTTAATATGTTAAATAAAAGATGGTGAGTCTAATCCCTGTAATTTCAAAGTTGTATGAGGGGGCACCTGGGTGGTTCAGTCCATTAAGCATCTGACTCTTCATTTCTGCTCAGGTCATGAACTCAGGGTCCTGAGATCAAACCCCAAATCCGACTGTGCTCTGGGCATGGAGCCTGCTTGGGATTCTCTCCCCTTCTGCCCCTCCAAAAAATGTTAAAGTTAAAAAACAACAACAAAGTTGTATGAGTATACATCATGAGATTCTGTAATGATTTTTATTGGTAACAAAGGTGCAGGTACTTTTCACCCGTTGTGGTTGGTTGTCAACTTTCATGACTGAAGGAAATGCTAAATTTCTTTTAGAGGCAAAAGAAACTGAAGGCCTAATTATTTTCAACCAAAGGCATAATTATTTTCTCGTCTGAGTTCACAGACTCCCTGCATTCTGCAATAACAGGGAACCCTGGCTGTCTCAGCACATAGAGCATTCGACTCTTAATTTCAGAGTTGTGAGTTGAAGCCCATGTTGGACATGGAGACTGGGAAGGAAGGAGAGAAGGAAGAAGGGAACGGGGAGGGAGGAAGGGAGGGAGGAAGAGAGAGAAAGAAAGGAGAGAAAGTAAAGGGAAAGGATGGAAGGAAGGAAGGGAGGAAAGGAAGAATAAAACGAGAAAGAAAGAAAGAAAGAAAGAAAGAAAGAAAGAAAGAAAGAAAGAAAGAAAGAGAGAGAAAAGAAAGAGAAAAGAAAGGGAAGAGAGAGAGAGAAAAGAAAAGGAAAGGAGGGGGGAGGAAGAAAGGAAGAAAGAAAGGAAGGGAGAGAGGGAGGGAGAGGAGGAAAGAAGAGAGAAAGGAGAGAAAGCAAAGGGAAAGGATGGAAGGAAGGATGAAAGAAGGGAGGGAGGGAGGAAGGAAGGAAAGAAAGAAAGAATGAAGAAAGAAAAGAAAGGGAAGGGAGGGAGGGAGGAAGGAAGGAATGAAGAAACTGAAAAGATAGTTCTTGTCCAGGTCTTACCTTACCAAAGCACTGCCTGATGTTAGGCAAGGTTCTTGGAGCCAAATCCCAAGTGAGTTCAAGGCAGGCAGCAATTCAATAGATGATTCCCATAGTAATGGTAACAACAACACACTTTAGTAAAAGAATGGTGGCTGGAATGTCTCATGTGCTGACCCATTGCAAAGGACTGTATTTCATCCGATCTGCTCCCATACCAGGGTTCCCGGGAAGGGAGTCTGCCTCTCAGCCTGCCCTGGGGAAACCACTGCATGGCGCTGTGAGACTAGAATGTGTTCTGGTAACTAACTCTCCCTGTTACTCTTTGCTCCCATTTTTCTTGGTTCCAGGTTCCACTTTGTCTGCATCACCTGCTTGGATGACCAGTTTTCAAAACGTTTCTCTGGTTGGATCCCAGGCTGAGCATTTGCCCGTGGTTTCTCTATAACTACAGAGAGGAAACACTTTGGTCCTCCTCCAGGACCCATGGGGCCTGGGAGAGCCTTTCCCACCAGGCCCACCTGCTGGCAGAGGAAGATTAGCGACAGAGGCTGTTGGTGCTCTGGTTGACTTCCGGTGTCTTTTTGCCGGGGGGCCGCCAACAGCCAGCCACCGAGTGACACCTGACAGGAGTCATACATAAATCTCCAGATTTCTCACTGCTCCAGTGGGAAAGCTTTGAGCCAACAGAATGTTGGGAAGGCATTCACGCTGTATCCCAAATTCCCCACAGAATTAAGCTCAGGTCACCCAAGTGCTAGCTGGCTTTGTCGGCAGCGGCCTTCCTGGCCCTTCCCTACTGGTTTTCTGCTCATCTCAAACAAACTGCCCGCACTTGAATCTGTCTCAGAGTCTGTTTCTGAGGGAAACTGAGCTAAGACCAACGGCTACCTCCTCACCTGGATGACTTACCTGTGGGGGAAGGAATTGTGGTCTGGGAGTGTAGAGCTGGTCTAAAGCCCTTTCACGAGTGAGAAGAATCAGTTAAATGGATCCAGGCTTCGACCCCAGTCCGGGCCCTAAAGACCCTCTTCAGACACTTTGTGAGGGGTAAGGAGCACCTTGGTGGGGTCTTCCTAAAACTTTGGTGGGGTCTTTCTAAAACATTCATGTTTGTGCTTATCCTTTGAAGTTACTGGGGAAGTATCTATGGGACAAGAAGGGAATTCCCAATACTTCAACCTTCTCCAGGTCTGGGAAAAAGAACCTCTCTCCTCCATGCTCTCAGAGATACTTCTCTTTCTAGATCCTTCCTGTAGGATAGCTAGTGAAGGCCCCTCCATGAGTTCAGGATTTTACAAAGGATAAAAGCCATTGGCTTTGAGCACTTCAGTTAATGACTTGCTATAATTTTCCCCCAAGGCAAAGCTAACCCTCCAGAAAATATGGGGAAAGGGTAGGTTTTCCGGCTTTGCAAACAATGTCCGTATCTGAAATCCCATCCCTTGAATACAACAAACAGTTCAATATCTGGACCGCGCAGAAAGGACCAAGCCTCAGGGCTAGAACAACACACCCAAGGTCACTAGAAATCCAGGACTCATGAATTCTGTCCATCAGGGCACCCGGCTAGAAGCCAGTCACCATGCCCACGTCTCACAGGTGGCACGGCCAGGAAGCCCCTCACCCTCCTAAAGTTGACTTTAGGACCCGCAAACATGTTGGAGACAAGCTCATAGGTTAAATATGGAATTCAAGGTACCATGGACACCTTAGAGAGAACCATAAGGAGAAGGCCACTGAGTAGAGAACTCTGGAAACTTCTGACCTCTGGCTGTGTCTGAGCCTCCTTCACAAAGGTTTCAGGAACAAACACAGTGCCATCTAGTGAACAGGAGAGAAAGAGCCATGACTGAGAGGATCCTCCCACTGAGAGGAGAGCCTCTTGCTTCATTGGCTAGGCTGGGACTCTAGGCCCCTCACCTCCCTTTTCTAAGAGCATCTACTTTAGAAGACGTGCTAATGAAAATTCTTTTTCTGCCCTTTGGAGATATGTATACGTCCTCTCCAGTCTCTTGCCAATTTTCCAACGCGTGGATGTCTTCCTTGTAGACCTAGAAGCCATCCCTTTCAAGGGCAGTCATCCAGGAAGACAGCATCCTTATCCCGCAGTTTCTGGGGTGGGAGTAGGAACCTAACTTAGATGGGTGCAACTTAGCAAACACAGATGGCCAGATCACAGAAAAAAACATTCGCAATCTTGGGAGTAACTCAATATGTGAAACACCCCATCAACTGGCTTCCCACAGAGCCTTCCTTGACT
Organism: Spilogale gracilis; assembly: GCA_004023965.1. Taxonomy (NCBI): domain Eukaryota; kingdom Metazoa; phylum Chordata; class Mammalia; order Carnivora; family Mephitidae; genus Spilogale; species Spilogale gracilis. The sequence continues at coordinate 4,035 of PITA01018657.1, forward strand.
ATTCCTTGTTGTCTGCTACAATTTTCCATTGATATTCTTTTTTTAAAAAAATATATTTTATTTATTTATTTGACAGAGAGAGAGAGAGATCACAAGTAGGCAGAGAGGCAGAGAGAGAGGAGGAAGCAGGTTCCCTGCTGAGCAAAGACCCCCGTCATGGGCCTTGATCCCAGGACCCTGAGATCATGACCTGAGCTGCAGGCAGAGGCTTTAACCCACTAAACCACCCAGGCGCCCTCCATTGACATTCTTAACATCTTCCGAGTTCCCTTCCCCAGGGCTTAAAGTCATTCCCTGGAGCCTTCCCCCATCCCATCCATCAGGGTAGACATTGTCCATCCCTCTTGCCCATCCCTGGGCCTCTTGATCATCACACTGCCCTAACTCGCAGGACAGAAGTCTGGAACAGAGCTGGGAGAAGGTGTCACTCACTGATTTTTTTATTTCCTTTGAAAGCAATCTTCTCTGTTATTCATGGGATTCTGGGTAGAAAGAGTGTAGTTGGATGTCAGACTGCCTTCTTGATCCCATTCTCACACCGAAGAGATCGTGATCCTGAGACAGATGCTCGGGCCCTCAGGCCTCCTTTTTCTGGGACACCTGCACTTTGGTGCTATGCCCAGGCTCATTTAAAAAGATATTCATGGCCCACAGTCTGCAACTTCAGGTCTCATGGTCCCCAGTCTCAAATGTCAATCACAAATAACTGTTCTGAAAAATCAGGTTGTTGACAGTTGTTTGAAGAGCCATCTATAATTTCCTCAAATATTCTTTACCTGGGTGGTCAATTTGTGGGACTGTGTCCACTCAGAAGCTAGAAGAAGATGGGGTGCCTGGGTGGCTCAGTTGGTTAAGCGACTGCCTTCGGCTCAGGTCATGATCCCGGAGACCCGGGATCGAGCCCCACATCAGGCTCCCTGCTCAGTGGGAAGCCTGCTTCTCCCTCTCTCAGTCCCTCTGCTTGTGTTCCCTCTCTAGCTGTGTTTCTCTCTGTCAAATAAATAAAATCTTAAAAAAAAGAAAAGAAGAAGAAGAAGAAGAAGAAGAAGAAGCAGCAGCAGCAGCTAGAAGAAGAGGACCATCTCAGCCTCCTTTACAAACAGAGCAAGGAGAGATGCAATTCTGGCCAATGGTGAGAGCCGATGAGGGTTGGCTGGGCCAAGTCTGATTCAGGTGCACATGGGACCTGAGCTTCGTTCATTTCAAATTTTAGGAGTGAAATTACAAGCGTGTTTCTGTGGGTGACTTTGGTGGGGAAAGACATTTGAGCCAGGAAAATTTTTTATCTCTCCGTATTTCCCTGAAATCTTCTTTACAAGGCAGAAGATTCTGACTTAAAGCCTTCCCATAGTTTGTATGTGTCTCCTGGGGTCCATCAATGAGCTGTGATTTTATAAAAATGGAGTAGACTTTAAATTCAGGGTCTCAGAAGTGCAAAGATGCACACTATTTCATCTCTTTGACCTCCTCTTGCTCTGGAGCTCCTCTGCCCCACATGATGGATGGGTGATCTGGTGACAATAAAGCTAACTGCCGCAGTGACATAGTTCCTTCTACTCCAAAGCAATCTTTCTAGATAAATAGGTAATTCAAAGTTTAAACTTCTTCTCATCTTCTTTTTCTTCCAGTTTCACTGAGTTCTAAATTGATATTCCTCCACTTTATATAACATGATTCGATATCTGTATGTATTACAAAATGATTATCACTCTAAGTCTAGTTAATATCCATCACCATGTATGTTACAGTTTTTTTCTTGTGATGGTAACTTTTAAGATCTATTCTCTTAATAGAGTGTCACTGAGTGCAGTGAGCCGTGCTAAGGCCCTGTGGCCCAGGGTTGCAGGAGGGTCTTGCTGGTGGATAAATCCAGCGACGGACAGCAGCTGTTAGAGAGGCTCCTGGGTGATTGGGAGCAAGGCTAGGGTGCTGAGGGTCTCAACCTGCAGCCAGTGGGGAGAGGACTTCTTTGATGTTCTTTAGCTTTGAACTTGGGAAACTTTGAACTTGGGAAACTCACAGCATTAATACCTTCAGCATTTAAACAAAAGTGAGGGGACCATAAGGTCCTGATTTCTAAACTCAGAGCAATTATGTACACGGAGGGCCAACCAAGGCAGCTGCTGAGTAAGGTTCAATGGGAGGGTGAGTTGGGGCGCACGCGTGGCTCAGGCTGTGAAGCATCGACTATTGATCTAGTTCAGATCTTGATCCCCAGGTCCTGAGTTCAAGGCCCATGCTGGGCATGAAGCCAAAAAAAAAAAGAGAGAGAGGGTGAGCTTTATAAACTAGAGTGGCCCAGAGTACCAGTGGGGTTGCCAGGCCCGGAGGCTGGCAAAGATCTGAATTCCCCTGCACTGTTGGCTGAGGTCCTTTGTAGTGCTCCCGTGAAGCAGGGTATGGCCCTGGCATTGAAGGGAGGAAGCTCTCGATGGACAGAACAGAGGATGCCCCGACATGAAGGAATCCACACCTGCCACCTTCATCCAGCACGTTCCATCCCTCAGTCTTTCCGGGCGTGTCTTGGTGATGGTTTTGTCTTGCAGCTGGATCCATACCCCTTACCTTGGAGACTAAGACCCAGAGATGCGTGTCAAGTTTCTGCCTTATGCAGTCAGCCTCCTGGGGCACCTGACGTTGCAACTTGCGAGCTTACCCCCTTATCTGCTTCGATCCCTTGTCCTATGTGTGTTGGGGATCCCAGTGAGGGTTTCATTAGTGTTTTGCTGGAAGTTAAGAGAGGGTTTTGTGGAAAACCCTAGAGGAGGCTCAGTGTTAGGGTATTTTGGAGCCTAGGGCTGGTGATTTACAATGTTCTCATTTGCTTACCTGTGTCTGGTGCATAGGTGTTGGGAAGGGTCAAGAACGCTGTTCTCATTTTTTCTTTAGCCATTTAGGTAGTGCTTACTGGCACTCAAAATCCTACAGCTAACTCAGTGGTTCTCCAAATGTGGCCCCAGGAGCAGCAACATCAGAATCTCCTGGAAACCTGTTAGACATGCAAATTCTTGGGGTCCCTCCCAGGCTCACGACATCAAAGGCTCTGGAGTGGGCCCAGCGGTCAGGGCTCTAACAAGCCCTGCAGATGATTCAGGAACATCTCCAGTTTGAGGACCACTGAGTTAGCCACTTTGCCTTCTTCCTCGTGAGTGTGCAAATACCCCTCAGTGAGGGTGGGAGGTGAGTCCTAGTGCTCACTGTGGACCCATGCAGAGAGGGGCTTCATCGAGGAGGGTGACCTGGGGAGTCCAGGAGCATGCAACAACACAAGCCATACACACTGTCTGCTTTGGTGAGGTAAGCCAGGCAGGAACCGTGAGCTCCGTGTGACGATGGACGGGGAAACTAAGTAAGGCCAGAGAGAGCGAGAGATATCCAGGCCAGGGTCTGAGAGCAGGAGGCAGGATTCTGGCTGGGAGCAGAAATAGGTGAGGTGGTGTATGTCGTATGTCTGGTGCTCACAGCAGGCTTGCAGCTGGGGGGCAGGTCCCAGGGCTCAGGCATTCATCCATCGGGGGTCCTGGCCTTGGACCGTGCAGGTAGGAGGGCTGAGACTAGCCAAATGTCAACTTTCTTTGTTTTCAGCAGCCAATTTGCCAGAGCAGATCCCTGGTGTCATACTTGCTGCCCCCCTCTGTTGATCTCACTCCACCTGGAATTCCGATCATTTTTTTAAAAGATTTTATTTATTTATTTGACAGAGAGAAACACAGCTAGAGAGGGAACACAAGCAGGGGGAGTGAGAGAGGGAGAAGCAGGCTTCCCACCGAGCCGGAAGCCCAATGTGGGGCTCGATCCCAGGTTCCCGGGATCATGACCCGAGCCGAAGACAGTAGCCCAATCAACTGAGCCACCCAGACGCCCCGAATTCCGATCATTTTTAATAGGAAACATGCTAAGTAGTATTTAATACAAAGAAAATCTTTCACAGTCCAGGGACCCATGGGATGCAATCCAGCAGTAGCAGCGGCAGCAGGAAAAATGACAACAGTACAATGATGGGCTTGGACTCGGGGTGAGGGTGAACACGCTGGGTTCGCTGCCCAGCCCCGCCCGCACAGGCTTCGGGCTGAATGTGTCCCCTCACAGGCAGGGGGTGGCGGGTCTGAGTTACGCGGCGGGTGGGGGGGGCGGCGGCAAGGAGCACTCATCGCCGCTAGAGGGCGCTCGGCGGCCGTCGCGGGAGGACCCCGGGCAAGCGGCGGGGAGCGCGTGGAGTCCCGCGTTCTGCGGAGGGGACCTCACCGCCCGCTGCCCCGCCCTGCCCTGCCCTGTGTCCCCGCACCCGCGCTCGCTTTCTGGGCCACTCCGGCCAACCCAGCTCAGCCTCTTCCGTGGTCCCCGGCACCCTCCGCTCGGACGCCTCTTCAGTGCCGCCCTTCGAGCCACACTCCAAGCATTCTTCTAGACTGGTTAGTCCCAGAGGCTCCGTGCTGAGGTCTGGTCATCTGCCGGATTCTTTGCCCACAGCGGGTTCCCACCTTCAGGGGTGACCTGGGAAAACTGTGGTTCGGAGAAGTGTATTCTCTCCGGGGTCCTGATGGGCCTCGGTTGTTAAGTGTGGACAGAAGCCTGTCCTCCGATAGAAGGAGGGCCGCTGCCAGCCTGAGACTGCCCTCCACCCTGTGGCTGACGGGGGAAACAAGCAGCCCCACCAACCCAGCGTCCTCCTTAACTCCCAGGCAAGATCCCAAAGAGAGGATGATGGCAGAGCCTCCCCGCCCCCCCTCCCCCGCCGTCCCCTCCGCCGCCAGGGCAGGAGCCTGGAAGGCCACCGGCCCCGAGGAAGGGTGCTGAGGAACGCGGCGGGACCCTCTGTCCTTCTGTACTCTATACTTCGTCTGCAAAGTCCTCACTTTAGAATATGATTTTCTAGGTGGCTGGTGGAAAAAATCTATGAAGGCAAGGTTTTTCAATAAAGGCCATCTAAGGAAATCGGGAAGGTAGAAAAGAGGAAGCAAAGGAGAGAAGAATCCTTGTGCCCCAAACCCAAATGCTGGCCAGGACCCTGTGGACAAAACAGTGGGGGCGGGGGGAGTGTTCTCCTTGGTGCCAACCCGGCACCGTGTCACACCCCAGGAACCTCACGCCTGCCTCTCCCATCCACCCGGTGCTCCTCACTTCCCCTGCCTCGATGTTCTCAAAGCTTCCAGAGCCAGCTTTGACGGGGGAGGGAACAGCGTGACCCTGAGCACTGCTCCAGCCTTGACCTCTGACACAGATTCCCCAGGCCTCAGTTTCCCCATCTGCCAAAAAGGCTGCCATGATTTCTAACATTCCTTTCTGCTGACTTTCAAGTAGTCAAATAGTCCAAGTTCTCAATCTTCCCTGGTTCAGACTGTAACTGCCTGGGGAGCTTGAAAATATTATAGTGTGAGCCCTCCTCCTCCCAGCCCCATTCTGATGTAATTGGTCTGCTGTAGAGCACTGCATCAGTACTTTTTCAAAGTTCCCCAGATAATTACAATGTGCAGCAGAGTTGGGAACCTCTGGCATCAAATTCCTGCTAAGAAATATTTGCATTCTCATATGAGACTCCTGGAAACTAAAAAAGTCCCCACTCAAATTATATATATATTTTAAAGATTTTATTTATTTTTTTGACAGAGAGAAACACAGTGAGAGAGGGAACACAAGCAGGGGGAGTGAGAGAGGGAGAAGCAGGCTTCCTGCAGAGCAGGGAGCCAGATGTGGGACTCGATCCCAAGACTCCGGGATCATGACCTGAGCCGAAGTCAGTCGCTTAACCAACTGAGCCACGCAGGCACCCTCAACTTATATTTAGAGTGGAATAACAAGCATGGTCGCAGTCATGGAGTGATAATTGGGGCCGGCCCCACTCAAAGACTTGTGAGCCTGTCGATCCCCCTCATGGATATAATAGGCATGACAAGCAGAGAGGCTTCTTTCTCTCTCCGTCCTGCCAGTATCCCCCTTTCCCCCTGGTTCTCCTCTCCCCTCTTTGCCTACCCCCCCAAATCCAGTGGCAGTTGCTTAGACAGCTTCTGCCACCTGAAATGGCTTTTCCTTCAGCCTCTCTTCCCCATCTTCCGAGCTGTCTTGAGAACCTTCTTTCTATAGCACGATGTCCCTCTTCATGCTCCACAGGAATGAATTCAATCCTTCCATAGGTCCACAGCCTAAGAGGGCAATCAGAATCCTATTGCTAGGGTTAGGAGGGCTGGAGAGCCTAAGGGAGGGGGTGATCTCTAACAATGACATTCCTTGGGCTACCTTTTGAGTAAACTCCTCAATATCCTCATTGCCTAGATGCAGACCATTCTGAGAGGTGAGATTCAGCACCTTTCAGATTCCTGGGAGAAGCTGTGAGGGAAGAGGCAGGGCTGGGACTTGGGGGAACTGGTTCATGTCCCAGTTGTGTCATTAACTACTTGGTGCATGACCTTGAACTTGGTACATGACCTTGAGCCTGTAAAATGAGATACTACTAACTATTCCTTTTGATGATGCCTATGAATTTTGTGACTCTCTGTGGCACATCCAGGATCCAGAGAGAGAAAAATGGCCTTATGACAAAACAGAGGAACTTGTTGAAATTTATTCCATAATTACTTGAGCACCTCCTATGTTCAAGACACGGTTGGAAGTACTGGGAATAGAGCAGTAAACCCAATAAACCCCTTCCCTCATGGAGCTTACAGTGTGGAAGGAAGTTTGGCATTAGGTTTGAGGGGCCTCCAGTTGCACTTTGTATGTCCTGGCAGGAGCAGGCATTGCAGGAGCCCCAGCAATAGAGTTCTGTGGAACCCACCCTATAGGTAGGGGGAGGTGCCCTGTGGTAGCTTATGGTTGTACTGAGCTACTGGCAGGAGCTCCAAGCTGTAGAGATAGTGAGAAAAGAGGCTGCAGGCACAGAAACCATCAGTGAACCAAGAAAACTGCTACCAAAGGTATGATTCTCCAGTCTTGCTGAAGTCTAGTTGCTTTTTTCTGTAGGTTCTATCAGATTTTCCATGTCTTTTGCAAATAAAGACGTCTTCCATTTTCCTTTCTAATCTGGATGTATTTTATTTCTTTTCCTTGCCAAATTGCATGGGCTAATGCCTCCCATACAAGACTGAATAGAAATGGTGAGAATGCACATCTTTGTTTTGTTCTTGATCTTAGCACAAAAGTGTTCTAATACCATTATGTCTGAATATTAGCTGTAGGTTTTTTGCAAGTACTTTTTTTTTATCAGTTTGAAAAGATTCCCATGTATTTCTACTTTGCTAAAATCTTTATCAGGAATGGATTTGTGTTTCTGTCACATGATTTTTTCTCCATCTATTGAAATCGTTGTATGTTTTTCTCTTTTAGCTTGTAATTATGATGAGTTTTACATGGATTGATTATCAAATGATAAATCAAGCTTGCATTTCTGGGATAAACCCTTGATGGTTATGATGTTTTATTTTTTTATATGTTATCAGACTTTATTTCTATTTTTTTTTAAGATTTTATTTATTTGGCAGAGAGAAACACAGTCAGAGAGGGAACACAAGCAGGGGGAGTGAAAGAGGGAGAAGCAGGCTTCCCGCCAAGCAGGGAGCCTGATGTGGGACTCATTCCCGGGTCTTTGGGATCATGGCCTGAGCCGAAGGCAGTCGCCCAACCAACTGAGCCACCCAGGAGCCCCTACACTGTGTTTCTTATGCTTGGAGTTCATTGAACTTCTTGGATCTATGGTTTATAGTTTTTGTCAAATTTGGGAAAGTATTACACATTATTTCTTCAAACATAATTTTCTGTTGGATGACCAATATTGTGAATTTTACCTTGTTAGTTTTTGTATATTTTGGATATATATTACTAACAAAATTTTTGAGCTTCGTTCTGGAATACACTTGAATTAACCTAGAAAGAGTTAACATTTTGATCTAGCTTTTAAGTTTTGTTAGGTGGGACCAAATCAGCATTTTAATCTAGGGTAAACTTTTCCCACTGGTGAAGCAAGACCCTACTTAGTACTTTTATTGGGTTGATTAATGTCCCCCTTCCAAAATTCATGTCACCTGGAACCTCAGAATATGACGTTATTTGGAAATAGAGCTTCGGCAGATGTAATTCATTAAGATGAGGTCATGTTGAATTAGGGTTGACCCTGGCTCCAACGACTGGTGGAAGAAGAGGAAAACGAAAACACAGGAATGATGGCCATGTGAAGACGGAGGGAGAAATTGGAGTCAAGCAGCTGTAAGGATTGCCAGGCGTGCTGGTTGGTGACACCAGAAGCTAGAAAGAGGTAAGGGAGCATTTTCCCCTCTGGCCTTCAGAGGAAGCATGGCCCCACCAACATCTTCACTTAAGACCTCCAGGCTGCAGACCTGTGAGGGAATAAATTTCTGCTGTATTAAGCCACGCAGTTTGTGCTAATTTGTTACAGCAGCCCTAAAAAGCAAATACAGTACTTTAACTGATGTTCATAACTGTTGAATTATGAGGTTTCTACTCTGGGTGTTGGGAACAGGCATTACTTGAGAATTTAACTCCCAGAATCTGAGAGCATCCTTACACACATTTGATGGTCAGCAATTGGATCCTGCAGGAAATGCTCTGTGGGTCCTCAGAGTCCTCTCTGTGCAGCTGTTTCCTCTTTGGTCCTCTGCCTGTGACCTGTAGCCATCCTGCCATCTGCAAGTGCCCAGTTCCAATTTTTCAAGTCAGGAAGCTCCCTAGGCTCTGTCTGAATTCCAAGGTCTTAGAGGCAAGCTGTCTTTTTGTTTGACTTTGTTATGGTTTCATGGAGGATGATCAATCCTAGTTACTCCATTTTGTCTCATGTATTTTTTTTTGTTGATCTTAATGATGAGCTTGTCCTCTCTCTGGTAGAGAGCTCATTTGTCATGTGGCTTTACGAATTTTTTAATGTATATTTGTTATCTCCTTTTTTATTATATACGTTTTAATTACTGTTGTCATCTCTTCCATATCTTTAAAGTTTTTAGATATATAGAAATACTGAAAGAAATAGTGAAATGAACACACGTCTACCCTTGATCTAAATTCAATAATTAGCATTTTCCCATTTTTGCTCTCTTTTCACCTCTTTCCCCCTCCCCCACTCTCTTTTCCAATGTGACTATTAACTCATATTTTTTATTCATTGTGTTAAAAGCCATCATAGTCTCTCTTCTCTTTCTGAAATTCAGATTGTTCCAGATTTGGCCAGTGGCATCTCTTCCTGCTGAACTCTGGTGCATCTCCACTAGTCTTTGAAATTTGCTTAATAAACTGGCACAGCACTATGCCCAGAATTCACTTTATATTTTCCCAGCCCAGCTCTAGAATCAACCTGGTTCCTTTTGGTGACATTTAAAAACCAAGTTCTGGTCACCAGGTGTCCTCATTGCTATAAGAACATCTTTTTTTTTATACCCTTTCTGTGGAAAAAGCCAGGGTATATGTGTTTTTGTTTGTTTGCTTTTTAAAATTTATTTATTGGGCACCTGGGTGGCTCAGTTGGTTAAGTGACTGCTTTTGGCTCAGGTCATGATCCTGGAGACTGGGATCGAGCCCTACATCAGGCTCCCTGCTTGGCGGGAAGCCTGCTTCTCCCTCTCTCACTCCCCCTGTTTGTGTTCCCTCTCTAGCTGTGTTTCTCTCTGTCAAATAAATAAATAAAATCTTAAAAAAAAGATGTATTTATTTATTTGAAGTGGGGAGGGGCAGAGGAGAAGGGAGAGGTAGAGGGAATCTTAAGCAGAATCTGCACTGAGCACAAGCCACACACAGGCTCAACCCCATGACCCGGAGATCATGACCTGAGTCAAAACCAAGAATCGGATGCTTAATGGACCATGACACCCAAGTGCCAGAGGGTATGTTAAAATGAAAAGTCATGAGTTCTTATTGACATGTCTGTTTCAAAACAATTATTACAGAGTTTTGGTCTGACTATTACACCTTGCAATATTTTTAAATGTTTACATCTTTTTGAAACAATATTACATTTTGAAAAAATATTCTTAAATTCTTAGTTAGGAAAAATCTCTAAGCTTTCTCTCCTGTTGTACAAAATGAAGAGAAAAAGTGTCTTTTCTTAACATCACTCTTTCCCATCTCTTCTTGGCTCTTCATTCATTTAATCTGAGAGTCACACAGAATTAGGTTTAAACCAAGGATCTGCTACTTTCACGATTTGTGCGATCTTGAGAAACCCCCACTGTTTTGCTGACATATGAGGATTAATAGTAAGATCTCTTTCATAAGGTGATTCTTAGGATTAAATGAGATAAAAAATACTTCGCAAAGTGCTTATAGTAATCATTTTTGATGTTATTACATTTTTTATTTTATTAATATATAATGTATTATTTGTTTCAAAGGTACAGGTCTGTGAATCATCAGTCTTACACAATTCACAGCACTCACTGTAGCACATACCCTCCCCAGTGTCCATCACCCAGCCACCCCATCCCTCCCCCTCCCCCCCCCAGCAAGCCTCAGTTTGTTTCCTGAGATTAAGAGTCTCTTATGGTTGTCTCCTTCCCTGGTCCCATCTTGTTTCATTTTTTCCCTCCCTACCCACCATGACTCCCTGCCCAGCCTCTCAAGTTCCTCGTATCAGAGAGATCATATAATAATTGTCTTTTTCTGACTGACTTATTTTGCTTAGCAGAATACCCTCTAGTTCCATCCACATCATTGCAGGTGGCAAGATTTTGAGTTTTGATGGCTGCATAGTACTCCATTGTATATATATATATATATATATATATATACCACTTCTTCTTTATCCATTCATCTGTTGATGGACCTCTAGGTTCTTTCCATAGTTTGGTTGTTGTGGACATTGCTTCTATAAATATTCAGGTGCACCTGCGCCTTCAGATCACTACATTGGTATCTTTAGGGTAAATACCCAGTACTGCAATTACTGGGTTGTTGGGTACCTCTATTTTCAACTTTTGAGGAGCCTCCATACTGTTTTCCAGAGTGGCTGTACTAGCTTGCATTCCCACTAACAGTGTAGGGAGGGTTCCCCTTTCCCCATATCCTCGCCAACATCTGTCGTTTCCTGACTTATTAATTTTAACTATTCTGACTGGTATGAGATGATATCTCATTTTGGTTTTGATTTGTATTTCCCTGATGCCAAGGGATGTTGAGCACTTTTCCATTTGTCTGTTGTCTATTTGGATGTCTTCTTAGGATAAATGTGCGTTTGTGTCTTCTGTCCATTTCCTGATTGGATTCTTTGTTCTTTGGGTATTGAGTTTGATAAGTTCTTTATAGATTTTGGATACTAGCCCTTTATCTGATATGTCATTTGCAAATGTCTTCTCCCATTCTGTTGGTTATATTTTGGTTTTGTTGACTGCTTCTTTTGTTGTGCAAAACTTTTGATCTTGATGAAGTCCCAATAGTTCATTTTTGCCCTTGTTTCCCTTGCCTTTGACAATGTTTCTAGGAAGTAGTTGCTGCAGCTGAGGTCAAATAGGTTGCTTCCTGTGTTCTCCCCAAGGATTTGAATGGATTCCTGTCTCACATTGAGGTCTTTCATCCATTTTCAGTCTATTTTTGTGTGTGGTGTAAAGAAACGGTCCAGTTTCATTCTTCTGCAGTGGCTGTCCAGTTTTCCCAACACCATTTGTTGAAAAGACTGTCTTTTTTTTTTAGATTTTATTTATTTATTTGACCGAGAGAGATCACAAGTAGGCACAGAGGCAGGCAGAGAGAGTGGAGAAAGCAGGCTCCCTGCTTAACAGAGAGCCCGATGTGGGCCTCAATCCCAGGACCCTGAGATCATGACCTGAGCCCAAGGCAGAGACTTTAACCCACTGAGCCACCCAGGTGCCCAACACTGTCTTTTTTTCCACTGGACATTCTTTCCTGCTTTGTCGAAGATTAGTTGACCATAGAGTTGAGGATCCATTTCTGGGCTCTCTATTTCATTCCACTGATCTATGTGTTTGTTTTCGTGTCTGTACCATACTGCCTTGATGATTACAGCTTCGTAACAGAGCTTGAAGTCTGGAATTATGATGCTGCCAGCCTTGGTTTTCTTTTTCAACATTCTTCTGGCTATTGGTGGTCTTTTTTGGTTCCCTATAAATTTTAGGATTATTTGTTCCACTTCTTTGAAAAAATTGATGGTATTTTGATAGAGATTGCATTAAATGTGTAGATTGCTTTTATGTAGCATAGACATTTTCACAATATTTGTTCCTCTAATCAATGAGCATGGGACATTTTTCCATTTCTTTGTGTCTTCCTCAATTTCTTCCATGAGTACTTAATAGTTTTCTGAATACAGATTCTTTGCCTCTTTGGTTAGGTTCCTATGTATCTTATGGTTTGGGGTGTAACTGTAAGTGGGGCCAACTCCTTAATTGCTCTTTCTTCTGAGAAATGCAACTGATTTCTATGCATTGATTTTATATGGTGACACTTTACTGAATTCCTGTATGAGTTCTAGCAGTTTTGGAGTGGAGTCTTTGGGTTTTCCACCTAAATTATCATATTATCTGCAAAGAGTGAGCGTTTGACTTCTTCTTTACTGATTCAGATGCCTTTTATTTCTTTTTGTTGTCTGATTGCTGAAGCTAGTACTTCTATATTGAATAGCAGTGGTGATAGTGGACAGCCCTGCCATATTCCTGACCTTAGGGGAAAAGCTCTCAGTTTTTTTTCATTGAGAATGAGAGTTTTTCATAGATGACTTTTATGATATTGAAGTATGTACCCTCTATCCCTACCCTGTGAAGAGATCTGATCAAGAAATGATGCTGTACCTTGTCAAATACTGTTTCAGCATCTATTGAGAACATCATATGGTTCTCGTTCTTTCTTTTGTTAATGTACTGTATCACGTTGATTGATTTGCAGATGTTGAACCAACCTTGCAGCCCAGGAATAAATCCTGCTTGGTCATGATGAATAATCCTTTTAACATACTGTTGGATCCTATTAGCTAGTATTTTGATGAGAATTTTTGCACCCATATTTATCAAGGATATTGGTCTGTAATTCTCCTTTTGGATGGGGTTTTTGTCTGATTTGGGGATCAAGGTAATACTGGCATCATAAAATGAGTGGAAGTTTTCCTTTCATTTCTATTTTTGGAACAGTTTCAGGAGAAGAGGTATTAATTCTTCAAATGCTTGGTAGAATTCCCCTGGGAAGCTGTCTGGCCCTGGGCTCTTGTTTGTTGGGAGATTTTTGATGACTCCTTCAATCTCCTTACTGCTTATGGGTCTGTTCAGGTTTTCTGTTTCTTCTGGTTCAGTTTTTGTAGTTTGTATGTCTCAAGGAATGCATCCATTTCTTCCAGATTGTCAAATTTGCTGGTGTATAGTTGTTCATAATATGTTCTTATAATTGTTTATTTCTTTGGTGTTGGTTGTGATCTCTCCTCTTTCATTCATGATTTTATTAATTTGGGTCCTTTCTCTTTTCCTTTTGATAAGTTTGGCCAGGGGTTTATCAAACTTATTAATTCTTTCAAAGAACAGCTCCTAGTTTTGTTCTACTGTTCTTTTGGCTTCTATTTCATTGATTTCTGCTCTGATCTTTATTATTTCTCTTCTCCTGCTGCATTTAGGCTTTTCTCCAGCTCCTTTGGGTGTAGGGTTAGGCTGTGTACTTGAGACCTTTCTTGTTTCTTGAGAAAGGCTTGTATTGGCCTATACTTTCCTCTCAGGACCGCCTTTGCTGTGTCCCAAAGATTTTGAACAGTTGTGTTTTCATTTTCATTTGTTTCCATGAATTTTTTTAAATTCTTCTTTAATATCCTGATTGACCCATTCATTCTTTAGCCTCCATGTATTTGAGTTCTTTCCAACCTTCCTCTTGTGGTTGAGTTCTAGTTTTAAAGCACTGTGGTCTGAAAATATACAGGGAATGATGTCAGTCTTTTCTAACTGGTTGAGACCTGATTTGTGACCCTGGATATGATCTATTCTGGAGAATGTTCCATGTGTACCAGAGAAGAATGTGTATTCTGCTGCTTTGGGATGAAATGTTCTGAATATATCTGTGATGTCCATCTGGCCCAGTATGTCATTTAAAGCCTTTATTTCCTTGTTGATCTTTTGCTTAGATTATCTGTCCATTTCAGTGAGGGGGAGTGTTACATATCCTACTATTATTGTGTTATTCTTAATGTGTTTCTTTGATTTTGTTATTCATTGGTTTCTGTAATTGGTTGATCCCATATTACGGGCATAGATATTTACAGTTGTTAGATCTTCTTGTTGGACAGACCCTTTAAGTATGACATAGTGTCCTTCTACATCTTTTATTATAGCCTTTGGCTTAAAATCTATTTTATCTAATATAAAAATTAGTTCCCCAGCTTTCTTTTGATGTCCATTAGCATGGTAAATTATTCCCCCCCCACTTTAAATCTGGAGGTGTCTTTGGGTCTAAAGTGAGTTTCTTGCAGACAGCATATTGATGGGTCTTGTTTTTTTATCCATTCTGATACCCTATGTCTTTTGATTGGGGCATTTTTCCCATTTACAGTCAGGGTAACTATTGAAAGATAGGAATTTAGTGTTGTTGTATTACCTGTAAGGTGACTGTTAGTGTATATTGTCACTGTTCCTTTCTGGTCTGTTACTTTTAGCCTCTCTCTTTGCTTATAGGACCCCTTTCAATATTTCCTGTAGGGCTGGTTTGATGTTTGCAAAGTCTTTCAGTTTTTGTTTGTCCTGGAAGTTTTTATCTCTTCTTCTATTTTCAGTGACAGCCTGATAGATATAGTATTCTTGGCTGCACATTTTGCTCATTTAGTGCTCTGAATATATCATGCCAGTCCTTTCTGGTTTGCCAGGTCTTGGTGGATAGGTCTGCCGCCAATCTAATATTTCTACCATTATATTTTACAGACCTCTTCTCCTGAGCTGCTTTCAGGGTTTTCTCTTTGTCACTGAGACTTATAAGTTTTACTCTTAGGTGATGGGATGTCGATCTATTTTTATTGATTTTGAGGGAGGTTCTCTGTGCCTCCTGGATTTTGTTGATTGTTCCCTTTACTAAATTAGGGAAATTCTCTGCTAAAATTTTCTCCAACATACCTTTCTGACCCTCCTCTCTCTTTCTTCTTCTTCTGGAATCCCAATTATTCTAATATCGTTTCATCATATGGTATCACTTATCTCTCTAATTCTCCCCTCATGGTCCAGTAGTGGTTTGTCTCTCTTTTTCTCACCTTCTTTATTCTCCATCATTTGGTCTTCCATATCACTAATTCTCTCTTCTGTCTCATTTATCCTAGCAGTAAGAACCTCCTTTTTTTTTTTTTTTAAAGATTTTATTTATTTGATAGAGAGAAACACAGCCAGAGAGGGAACACAAGCAGGGGGAGTGAGAGAGGGAGAAGCAGGCTTCCCGCCGAGCAGGAAGCCTGATGTGGGACTTGATCCCGGGTCTCCGGGATCATGACCCGAGCCGAAGGCAGTCGCTTAACCAACTGAGCCACCCGGGCGCCCCAAGAACCTCCTTTTTTGATTGCACCTCATGAATAGATTTTAAATTTCCACTTGGTTAGATTTTAGTTCTTTTATTTCTCCAGAAAGGGATTCTCTAGGATCTTCCATGCTTTTTCAAGCCAGCTAACACCTTGATAATCATCATTCTGAAGTCTAGTTCTGACATATTACTAATGTCCATATTGATTAGGTCCCTCACTGTCAGTTCTGCCTCTTGTTCTTTTTTTTCAGGTGAGTTTTTCTGTCTTATTATTTTATCCAGATAAAAACTGATGAATAACAAAATACTTAAAGGATAGCAATGGCCCCACAAAAATATACACTACCCAAATCTGAAGAGACCCAAAACTGGGGAGAGAAGAAAAGAGAAAATATCTATCTATCTATAGATATATTATTATTTATATATATATCATATATAACATATATATTAGACTGGTGAAGAGAACAGAGCCACACACTTGATTTTGGGTGTATTTTGGCCTGTCAGAAGAAACTGCCTTCCAAAATTTTAAAGAAAGAAAAACTTATATATACACAAAAATAAGGGTAAACACAAAGGGATGGAATATGACTGTAATGATGAAAATTTTAAAAGATTCTAAAGAAGGAATTGATAAGATAAGAAGTTGGTTGAAAAAAGGGGGGGAAGGAAAGAATGTGATCAGGCTGGAGGCTAGAACAAAGCCATGTGCTAGATTTAGGGTATATTTTGATCTGTTGGAAGAAACTGTATCCCAAAATTTTAAAGAAAGAAAAACCTACATGTAAACAAAATATAAAGTTAAATATAATGAAGGGATAGAACAGACTATAACAATAAACATTTGAAAAGATTTTTAAAAAGGCATTGATAAGATAAAATAGTTTAAAAAGGTTAAAATTGGAAAGAGGAAAAACATTTTTAAAAATAGAGTAATAAAAAATAAAATTAAAAAAATTTAACTTTGAGGGGCACCTGGGTGGCTCAGTTGGTTAAGCAACTGCCTTCGGCTCATGTCATGATCTCGGAGACCCGGGATTGAGTCCCACATGGGGCTCCCTGCTCAGCAGGAAGCCTGCTTCTCCCTCTCTCACTCCCCCTGCTTGTGTTCCCTCTCTAGCTGTGTTTCTCTCTGTCAAATAAATAAAATCTTAAAAAAAAAATTTAACTTTGAAAGGGTAAAGAATGATGGGGGGAAAACCCATGAATTCTATATGGAGCATTCCCCTAGCTCTAGAATTCTGCAGTTCTCATTGATTCGTGAACTCGGTCTTGGCTGGATGTTCTCACTGATCTTCTGGGGAAGGGCCTGTTGATTCTCAATTGTCTTTGCCTGAGGCGGAACTGCCCCGCCCTTGCTGGGGCAGCTACTTAATCTGCTTGTGTTCGCTCTGGGAGCTTTTGTTCCCTGAGCGCTTTCCATAGAGCTTTGGAGGCGGGGAATGAAGACGGCGGCCCCCAGTCTCTGTCCCAGAGGAGCCGAGAGCTCAGGGCCCTCCTCCTCAGTGCGCCCCCAAAGAAAAGCCGTCAGTCACACCGGTCTCCCTAGTCTCAGGCCACGCTCCGTGTCACCCGGCCTGTGAGCGAGCATTTCTATCTCTGGCGCGGCCCCTTTTGGAGTCTCCCAACCCAGCAGATTCCCGCAGCGCGCTCCTGCACCACTCTCCCCGGAGAGGAAGGTGAGTCTCTCGGTCTGCTGCTTGTGGGGTCCCTGCTGTAAGAGCAGTGGTCAGACTGCTCCTCGGGTCACGGGTTAAGGTAAGCCTGAACTGAGAGCCCCTCCTCGGCTCCGTCTCTGCCCCTCACCTCCCGGCTCCGATACTCGGGAGCTCTGCCGTGCTCAGGCACCCCGGGTCCTTCTGTGACCCCGCGGGTCCCGAGACCCCATAGTCCCCAGCAAGTGCTCCACCCCTCCGCTTAGCCTCTAGGGCGACGCCCCTCACTGGAGCCGACTTAGGGTTTTGAGCCCTGCTGCTCTACCGCTGCCCGGGAGCCGCTCCCTCCATCCTGTGTATAGCGTCAGATTCACTTCTCCTCCCGTCCTACCTTCCAGAAAGTGGTCGGTTTTCTGTTTCTGGAATTGCTGTTCTTCTATTTGGCTGTAGGCATTCTGACTGGTTTGATAACTATCTAGCTGAACTCCTGGGACCTGAAGATATTTAAGTCTCCTACTCCTCCGCCATCTTGCTCCTCCCACCCCCATGCTATTACGTTTTATTGCTTTCCTTATATAGATCTTTTCCAGTTTGGGGAGTTGGGGCCACAGTTATTTAGCACTAGCTGTACTGAACTCTTCTGGGCTTCACACTGGTCCTTTTATGTGACAAGTTCTTCATTTTTGAGGAGATAAGTTTGAGTTCTTTCTCAGGTTGTTGAAACACAATCTGATTGTTTTTAAGTGTATATTATGTCTGATACGGTAACCACTAGCCACATATGGCTGTGTAAATTTCAATTTAGAAGAATTAAAATTAAGTAATCTAAATCATCAGTTCTTCATTTGTACTAGCCACATTTTGAGTACTTGATAGCCACGTGAGAGCCACTTGTGGCTTCTGTAGTGTAGTGGGCAGCGCTGATATGGAACGTGATCATCACAGAAAGGGTATCAGACAGCGCTGATAGAGACAGTAGTATATTGTTTTCTGATAGCTAGAAGTTCTTAGAACAGTCCAATATTTATTTTCCTTTGGACATAAATCACCTCTTTTTTAAATTATTTATTTGAAAACATGTAAGACATTTTACTTTATCCTTGAAATTTAGAGAAGTTCTCTCACTAGTTGGACCCTTCGGCACAGCAAATTTTTTTCCACTGCTTAATTTAATAAAAGTACACCAGTGATATATGAATGTAATCATGGTGTGCTTTTATAAAATTTTAAACAAAAGTCAATTATTTTCTAATTGAAATAAAACATGAAATACAGAAGGGTATGGAGTTAAAAATTAAATCTCCTCTGTTATCCCAACTCCTCTCCCCGGGGGGAATTACTGTTAATAATTTGGCATACGTCTTTAGGCATGATTTATATCAGTAGATATTCACAAATTAAAAATGTGTAATTGAGGCATTTCCCATTAATTGGATGATACAGCATTTACTGTTCTACAACTTAACAGTATTTATTAGAAATCCTTTTGTGCCCGTACATAAATGATTATTTCTAAAGCTTGAGAAAATGCCACAGAATGGGTATACTATCAAGTATTTAATAATTGTTCTACTGATGGACACTTGAATTTCAATTTTTTTTTGCTCTTCTAATAATGCCAGGATGTGCATCCTTAGCATGTACCTTTATGCCCACTAGTAGGACAGATATAAAAACCAGAAGAGGAAGTGCTAGTTGAATAATACATATGTTTAAATTTTTTCGAAAGTACTGACAAATTGCTTTCCAAAAACCCTTCTTCAGTTGATAGCTCTACCAACAATATAGGAAAATATCAATGATGTCGTTTTCCACACTGTCATTAAGACTGATAGCATGATCTAACATTTATTTTTGGTAAATTATATGGTAAGAATTAACTTCCATATTGTATTAATTGGGTGGAACCAACTTACAAAGTCATTCTGTAAATAGTCCTTTACACTTTCTGCCTATCAGCCCATCATGCACTCTGCACATGGGACTCAAGTTTAGGGTCCCTCCATGTCCATCCAGCAATGGAGGATTCTCTTCCCTGCTACTTTCTCCCCAGCCTCTGGTGCTTGGACTTCCCCTGAGTTCAATTACCCACCAATATAATCTCCCTTCATCTTCTGGATACCTGTCAAAACCACAGGGTCTCTGATATCCTTTCTCTACCTCTGATGACATTTGACTAGGATTCCGAAAGTCGGAGAGGAGGGAGACATGGGTCCTCTATTTTTTTGATTAGTTTTCAAGATTCCACTCTATATAGGGAAAAAACGTGGATATGGAAATAAAATAAAAATATACACACTTTGAACATAGTTTTTACACAGTATTTTGTAAATATTTTTATGCATTAAATATTCTACAACTTTAAGAGGCATTATAATCTATTGTATGGCTATGTCACAGTTTATTTAATATTCTCACTATTGAGATATATAAACTGCTTCTTAAGTTTTTATAACAGAAATAACATTGTAATGAGTATTCTTGTAATAATAAGTGAAATAGTTGGGTTAAAGGGTATATATATAATTCTTTTAAGATTTTATTTTTAAGTAATCTCTACACCCAATGTGGGGCTCAAATTCATGACCACAAGACCAAGAGTTTTATGCTCTACTGACTGAGCCAGACAGGCACTCCTAAAGAAGTATATATAAATTTAAGGCCAAAGACAGCAAGCTTTCTCTGGATATACTTTGCCAATTTATGATCTCCTTAGTTATTTTTGAGGTCCTAAAGAATTGTCCTATATTTTCTTACTAATGGTTTATTATTTAATTTCATTATTATTTAATCTTCCACAGAGAAGATTATGTGTGATCCATTTCAAATTAATATTTTTATGATGTGAAGTAGGATTTCTTATACTTTTTTCTTTTTAATTTTGTAAACACTGAAATTGAATAAGCATGAAAGAAGTTTACAAAACATAAACATTCAGGTTTTCTACTACTGCCAAATGCCTATGGTGTGGTCTCTCACCTACTTAGAGAAAAAATATAACCAGCACCTCAGACCTAACCCAAACCAAAGTCACAAAGATTTGCTCTTATGTTCTCTTCTGAGAATTATATAATTTTAGGTCTTATATTAAGGTCTCTGATCCATTTTAAGCTAATTTTTCTGAACAGTGTGAGGTAGAGGTGCACATTTGTTATTCTACACGTGTATATCTAGTTGTCCCAGCAGCGTTATTGCTAAGACTATTCTTTTTCCCACTGAATTTTATTGGTATCCTTGTTGAAAAATCAGTTGACCATGAACTTAATTTATTTACGGACTTTGAACTCTTTTTCGTTGATATATATGTCCATGATTGTGCTAGTATCACTGTATTATTTATTATCATTTAATAGTTTTGAAATGTGAATGTGTGAATTCTCCAACTTTTTTTTTTCCAAGATTGTTTTGACTCTTTGGGGTACTTTGTCTTTCCATATGAGTTTTAGGATTAGCTTGTCAATTTCTGCAAGAAACTGAGATGGGGATTTTGGTCAGGATTCTGTTGCATCTATAGACAGTTTGAGGATACTGCCATCTTTACAATACTAAGTCTTTTGATCATTAAACATGGGATGTTTAGAGATAGTTTTACTTTTTCCTTCCTAGAGGGGATACTTTTAATTTTTTCTTCCCTAAAATTTCCTGTACAATATGTAGGAGAAGTGGTAAGAATGTATATCTTCATCTCATTCCTGATGTTAGAGGGCAAGTTTTTGGCCTTTCACCATTAAGTACCCTATTAGCTATGGGATTTTGTAGTTTGAGAAAGCTCCCTTCTATTCCTAATTTGTTGGGTGTCTTTAACATAAAATAGAATGTTGAATTTTATCAGATGCCTTTTCTGCAACTATTGGCATGATCATGAGGATTTTATGCTACTGAAATGGTGTATTACACTAACTGATTTCTTTGATGTTAAATCAACCTTGCATTCCTAAGATAAAACTCACTTGGTTATGTTGTATAATCCTTTTCATATGCTGCTAGATGTGGTTTACCAGTAGTTTGTTGAGGGCTTTTGTGTCTGTATATTTATAATGGATTTTGGTTGGCAGTTTCCTTTTTATTATGAGCTCTTTGACTGGCTTTGGAATCAGGTTAATGCTGGTCTCATACAATGAGATGTGAAGTGTTTCTCCTCATCTGCTGGAATATTTTGATGGTGACTGGTGTTAATACTTCTTTATATGTGTGATAGAACTGACCAATGGGACCATCTGGTCCTGGATTTTCTTTATGAGAAGTTTTACATTTTTTAATTCAATCTTTTTATAAGTTTATTTTATCTTCAGTTTCTTCTTGATTCTGTTTTGGTACTTTGTGTTCATCATATAGTTGTTCATAGTACTTCTTTACAGTCCTTTTTATTTTTGTAAGGGTAATTAACCTTACCTTAGTGATGTCTCCTCTTTAACTTCTAATTTTAGGACCTTGAGGTCTGTCCTCCCCCCCAGCCCCAGTTTAGTTAAAGATTTGTCAATTTTGGTTGATCTTTTCAAAGAACCAAATTTTTATTTTGTTGATTCTCTCTACTGATTTAATGGGTTTTTTTGGTAATTTTTTAGGTAAGATAAAATACACATAATGTAAAACTTACCATCTTAAAGTACATAATTCAGTGGTGTTTTTGTATACTCGTGATGCTGCATGACTATTACCACTACCTAGTTCCAGAATTTTGTCATCATTTCACAAGAAAACCCTGTACCTATAAACAGGCATTCCCAATTCTCCACTCCTGCCACTCCTCTAACCTGCTTTTTGTCTTTGTGGCTTTACCCTTTCTGGACATTTCATAAAAATAGAATAATATGATATGTGATCTTTTGTTATCTCATGACTTATTTCATTTAGAATAATATTTACAAAATTTATTCATATGGGAGCTTGTAACAGTACCTCATTCCTTTTTATAGCTAGATAATATTCTATTGTGTTGATATGCCACGTTTTTTATTCATTGATCAGTTGATGGACATATGTATCATTTCCTTTTTTGGCAATTATAAATAATGCTACTCTGTACATTCTTGTGAAAATTTTTGTTTGAACATGTGTTTTCAATTCTCTTGGATGTATACCTAGAAGTAGAATTTTTGGGTCATATGACAGCTCTATGTTTAATGCTTTGCCAAACTGTTTTTTCCCCAGCAGCTGTATCCTTTTACATTCCCACCAGAACGTATAAAATGGTTGACAACGAATTACTGTAATTGTTCCAAATTTTCCATGTCCTTGTCAAATCTTGCCATTTTCATAAAAAAAATTGTAGCCATCTTAGTGTGTATGAAGTTGTATCTTACTGTGTGTGGTTTCACTGTGCATTTCTTTAATGACTAGTGATATTGAGCATCTTTTCATGTTTATTGACCATATCATCTTTGAAAAGTTAAACATTTAACTCCTTAGCCTATTTTATTTTTATTTTATTTTACTATTATTATTTTTTTAGGATTTTATTTATTTGACAGAGAGAAACACAGCCAGAGAGGGAACACAAGCAGGGGGAGTGAGAGAGGGAGAAGCAGGCTTCCCGCCGAGCAGGGAGCCCGATGTGGGACTTGATCCCAGGTCTCTGGGATCATAACCTGCGCCGAAGGCAAAGGCTCAACCTACTGAGCCAACCAGGCTTCTCCTAGCCTATTTTAAAAATTGGATTATTCCTCCTCTTCTCGTGAAAGAACTATTACAATGGCTGTAGTTCTTCATATATTCTGACTAAATCATTATCAGATATAAAATTTCTAAATATTTTCTACCATTCCTTGGGTTATCTTTTCATTTTCTTGATAGTTTTCTTCAATGTATAAAAGCTCTTAATTTTATGAAGTGCATTTTATCTGTCCTTTTTTTCCCCTTCGATGCTTGTGCTTTTGGTGTCATATCTAAAACAATGTTCCTTAAGCCAAGGTCATGAATTTCTAAACCTATTTTTTTCCTCCTAATAGTTTTATTGTTTTAGTTTAGATCTTTGATTCATTTTGAGTGAATTTTTCTATATGATGTGAAAAGAGACCACCTTCATTCTTCTGCATGTGGATGTCCAACTGTCCACAAACTACTTATTAGAAAAGCTATTCTTTTTTCCAGTGAATGGTCAACACCTTTGTCAAAACACATTTGGATGGGGCGCCTGGGTGGCTCAGTTGGTTAAGCGACTGCCTTCGGCTCAGGTCATGATCTAGGAGACTCGGGATCGAGTCCCACATCGGGAAGCCTGCTTCTCCCTCTCTCACTCCCCCTGCTTGTGTTCCCTCCCTGGCTGTGTTTCTCTCTGTCAAATAAATAAAATCTTAAAAAAAAATTCATTTGGCTATAAATATATAATTTATTTATGGGCTTTCAGTTTTATTTCATCAGTCTATGTATTTATCCTTTTGCCAGTATTACACCTTTTTGATTATCGTGATTTTGTAGCAACTTTTGAAATTGGGAAATGTGGGTCTTCTAACTTAATTTCAAGATTCTTTTGGTTGTTTAGTGTCCCTTACATTTCCATCTGAATCTCAGGGCTAGCTTATCAATTTTTGCAAAAAAGACTGTGGAATTTTGTTAGCAATTTCTTTGAACCTGTATTTGGAAAGTTTTACCATCTTAATAATATTAAATATTTCAATGCATGAACATAGAATAGTCTTCCCATTTAGATAACTTTTATTTTTTTAAAACAATATTTTATAATTTTCAAACCATAAGCCTTGTACTTTTTTTTTTAAGTATACTTTACACTGAACATGGGACTTACACTCATGATCCTGAGTTCAAGAGTCACATGTTTTATTGACTGAGCCAGCCGGGCACCTCCCTGCCTTGCACTTTTCTGGTTAAATTTATTTTGAAGTATTTTCTTCTTTTTGATATTATTGTAAATGGAATTGTTCTCTTGATTTCATATTTGGACTATTGTAAGTGTACACAACTACAATTAGTTTTTATATATTAATGCTGTATCTTGCAATTTTGCTGAACTTATTTGTTAGTTCTACTACTTTTTGTGTGTATGGATTTTTTAAAGTTTTCTACATGTAAGATTATTGCATCTGGAATCAGAGGTAGGTTTACTTCTTCCTTGAGATGATTTTTTCCCTCTTTCCCAATTCTCTTAGCCCAAACCTCCAGTGCAGTGTTACATAAAAGTATCAAGAGTGGACATGACATCCTTATCTAGTTCCTGATATTAAAGAGAAAGCTTTCAGTTTCTCATCATTAAGTACATTTTCAGATGTGCGTTTTTAGGTGTCTTTATCAAGTTGAGAAAACTCTCTCTATTCTTAAGTTTTTGAGTTTTTTTTTTTTAATCATGAGAGGGTGTTAGATTTTATCAGTGCTTTTCCTCTTTCTTTCTTCCTTTCTTTCTCTCTCTCTCTCTCTTTCTTTCTTTCTTTCTCTTTTTTTTTTTTAGGATTTTATTTATTTGACACAGAGTGAGTACAAGCAGTGGGAGTGGCAGGGAGAGGGAGAAGCAGCAGCGAGTCTGATGTGGAGCTTGATCCCAGAACCCCAGGATCATGACCTGAGCTGAAGGCAGACAGTTAGCCGACTGAGCTACCCAGATGCCCATCAGTGCTTTTCCTGGGAGTATTGACAAGATCATGAGGTCTCGGTCCTTTGTTATGTTGATATGAGTATTATGTTAATTGGTATTTGGGGATCATAAGACAATCTTGCATTACTAAGGTACATTCACTTAGTCACTGTGTATACTCGATATTACATACTACGGGATTTGAGGTGCTAGAATTTTGCTGAGAGTTTGCATGTCGTATTCAAAAGAAATATTGATCTGTAATTTTTTCATGGGATGTTTTTGTCTAGCCTTTGGAATCAAGATAATTTTGGTCTTAATGTAGAGCATGGTATTGGGGCTAACAATACCATGTTACATACTTGAAAGTTGCTATAAGAGTAAATCTTACAGGTTCTCACTTCAAAAAAGAAGTGATAATTATGTGAGGAGACAAGAGGTATTAACTAATGCTATGGTGGTAATCACTTCACAATATATAAATGTACCAAATCAATATATCATTTATCTTAAACTTGTAAGCAAATAAATGGATAAAAACACGGAAAAAATGAATTATGAAGTACTCTCTTATCTACTTCATAAAGATTTTGAGAAGATTATGTTAATTTTTCTACACATTTAGTAGAATTCACCAGTGAAACCATCTGGTCCTGGGCTTTACTCTGTTGGGAGGTTTATTACTGATATGATGTCTTATCCTAGAAAAGTTCAATTCAAAATATCAAGTTCAGGGGCACCTGGGTGACTCCGTTGGTTAAGTGTCTGCTTGTGGCTCACATCATGATCCTGGGGTCCTGGGATCAAGCCCCACATCAGGCTTCCTGCTCAGCAGGGAATCTGCTTCTCCCTCCCCGTGCTTGTCTGTGTGCTCTCTCTTTCTCAAATAAGTGGATGAAATATTTAAAAACAAAACACATATCAAGTTCAGAAAATATTTGTTTTTTTCTTGAGTCAGTTTTGGTAGTTTACATATTTCAAGGAACTTGTTCATTTCATCTAGGCCTTCTAAATAGTTGGAAGGCAATTGTTCATAGGGTTCTGCCATAATCCTTTCTGTTTCTACAAAGTAGGTAAAAATGTCCCTCTTTTTATCCCTGATTTAGTAATCTGAGCCTTCCCTATTTTTCCTTGTGGTAATTCTAACTAATGGTTGTATATTTTGCTGATCTTTTCAAAGAACTAAACTGATTTTTCATGTGTCTTCCTGTTGTCTATTTACTTTATATATGCCCTTTATCTTTATATTTCCTTCCTCCCTTCCTCTGATTTGGGGTTAGTTTCCTCTTTTTCTGACTTTTTAAGGTGGAAGCGTAGGTAACTGATTTGAGGCCAATATTTTTAATGTATGCATTCACAGCTATAAATTCCTTCTTGAAACACTGCATTCACTGAATTCATACATTTTGGTATGTTATCTTTCCATTTTCATTGTCTCAAAGTATTTTCTAATGTCCCTTGTGATTTTTTTCTTTGACCCATTTGTTATTTAAGAGTATGTTGTTAGGGGCACCTGTGTGGCTCAGTTGTTAAGCGTCTGCCTTCAGCTCAGGTCATGATCCTGGAGTCCTGGGATTCCGTCCCACATTGGGCCCCGCCTCGGGCTTCTGCTCTGCGGGAAGCCTGTTTGTCCCTCTCTCACTCCCCCTGCTTGTGTTCCCTAGCTCTGTTTCTCTCTGTCAAATAAATAAATAAGATCTTTTTTTTTTTTTAAAGAGTATGTTAAAGCTCCACAAACTTATCAATGTTCCAGATTTCCTTCCTTCTGACTTCTAATTTCATTCCACTGTAGTCAAAGAACATACATGCTTTTAATTTTTTTACATTTATTTAAGCTTGTTTTATAACTTAGCAAATGGCTTTTCTGGAAAATGTTCCATGTGTGTTTGATAAAAATGTATATTGTGATGTTGGGTAAAGTGTTCTATAGATGCCTAACTGGTCTACTTATAGTGTTTTCAAGTTTTCTGTTTCCTTGTGATCATCTGTCTAGTTTTTGTTCCATTAATGCAAGTTGGTTATTGAAGTCTTCAAATATTGTTGGAAAATGATATCTTTTCTCTTCAATTCTGTCAGTTACATTGCTTCTTCATATATTTTGGAGTTCTGTTGTTAGTTATGTGTATGTTTATTTTACATCTTTTTGGGGAGTTGGTCCTTTTTTCATTATATATCCTTTTTTGTCTATAGTAACAACTATTGTATTCATACCTATTCTGTTGGATATTAATATAGCCACTACAGTTCTGTTTTGGTTAGTGTTTTCATGGGCTGTTTTTGTTGCTTTGGTAAATATATATAGCATTTACCTTTTTTAAAAAAATTTATTTATTTATTTATTTATTTATTTATTTGACGCAGAGAGAGATCACAAGTAGGCAGAGAGGCAGGCAGAGAAAGAGGGGGAAGCAGACTCCATGCTGAGCAGAGAACCCCATATGGGCCTTGATCCCAGGACCCTGAGATCATGACCTGAGCCAAAGGCATAGGCTTAACCCTCTGAGCCACCAGAAGTCCCAGCATTTACCATTTTTACCTGTACAATTAGTGGCATGAAATAAGTTCACAATGTTGTGTTGACCATCATCATCTATTTCCAGAATTTTCTCATCATCCCAAGCAGAAACTCTGTACTCATTAAGTAATAGCTCTCCATTCCTCCAGTCCATAGTAACCTCTATTTTACTTTGTGTCTCTATGAATTTGCCTAATCTTCATACCTCACATAAGTGGATTCATACAATATTTATCCTTTTGTATCTGGCTACTTTTGCTTAGCATAAGGTCCTCAAAATTATGTTGTAGCCTGTATCAGAATTGCATCCATTTTTCTGGCTAGATAATATTTCATTGTATTCATATGATACATTTCATTTATCCATTCGTGTGGATGGACTCTTGGGTAATTTCCACTTTGTGGCTTTGTGAATAATTGTGTTATGAACATTAATTTACAAATATCTGTTGGAATCCTTGCTTTCAATTCTGTTGGGTATAAAACTAGGAGTGGAGTTGATGGATCATACGGTATTTAACTTTTTGGGGAATTGCCAAACTGTTTTCCACAGTGGCTGAACCATTATCCATTCCCAGCTGCAGGGAATGAGGATTCTAATTACTCTACATTCTTAGCGACACTTGCTGTTTTCTGTTTAATTGATAATGGCCCTCATACCAAATGTGAAGTGGTATCTCATTGTTTTGACTTGCATTTCCTTCGTAACTAATGATGCTGAGCATCCTTGGTTGGTTATTTGTATATCTTGTTTGGGAAAGTGTCTATTTATGCCTTTGCCCATTTTTAAACCTGGTTGTTTGGTATTTGGTCTTTAGTTATAGGGTTTTTAAAAATATATATATTCTGATTATTAATCTGTTATTGGAGATATGCTTTGCAAACACAATCTCTCATTCTTTGGATTGTATTTTTACTCTCTTGATAAGATGCAGAAAATTTTTGAATTTTGTTGAAATTTAGCTTATGTACTTTTTCTTTTGTTGCCTATGCAATTGGTGTCGTATCGGTGAAATCATTGCCAAATCCAATAACATGAATATTTTCCCTACTTTTTCATCTAAGAGTTTGGTAGTTTGACTTTTAATTTTAGGTCTTTGATTTATTTTGAGTTAACTTTCATATAGGTATATAGCAAGGATCCAATTTCAATCTTTTGCATGTGGATATCCACTTTTCTCTACCATTTGTTGAAAAGACTGTTCTTTATGAATGGTGTTGGCATGCTTGTCAAAAAATCAATTGACTGTGTATGTGAAGATTTATTTTGAGGGTTAATTATTTTATTTCATTGGTCTGTTTGTCTATTTTTATGCCAGAACTATCCCTTTTATTTATCTAGGTTTATAGTAAGTTTTTTTTTTAATATTTTATTTATTTGACAGAGAGAAACACAGCAAGAGAGGGAACACAAGCAGGGGGAGTGAGAGAGGGAGAAGCAGGCTTCCCGCCGAGCAGGGAGCCCGATGTGGGACTCGATCCTGGGTCTTCGGACTCGATCCTGGGTCTCGAGGATCATGACCTGAGCCGAAGGCAGACGGTTAACCAACTGAGCCACCCAGGCGCCCCATTGTTTCTGATTTTAAAAGAAAAGCTTTAGTTTTTTTACCACCAAATGTTATGTTAGCTGTGACTTTTTCATACAAGGACTTTATCATGATTGAGGTAGTTCTCTTCTTTTCTTATTTTTCTTTTAAATCATGAAATTATTTTGAATTTTGCCAAACATTTTTCTGCATTAATTGAGATAATCATGTATTTTCTCCTTCATAACATTAATGTGGTTTATTACATTAATTGATTTTCATATTTTGAACCACGCTTGTATTCAAGAATAAATTATACTTAGTCATGGTATATAATCACTTTAATATACTGCTGACTTTGCTTTACTAGTATTTTCTTGTGGAGATTTTTGCATTAGGATTCATAAAAGATATTTTGTTTATGTGTATATGTTTTCTTTGTTTGACTTTGGTATCCAGAAAATGATGGCTTCATAAAGTGAGGTAGGAGGTATTTTGTCTTCTTCAGTTTTTTAGAACATTATGAAAAGGGTTTAGGTTAATTCTTCTTTAACTGCCTGGTAGAATTCATAAAGCCATCCACTCTAGGTTTTTATTTGTTGAGATATTTTTGACTGCTTATTTAATCTCCTTCCTAGAGCTTTTGGTCCACACATATTTCTATTTCTTTATGAATCAGTCTCACAACTTATGCATATCTAGGAATTTTTCTACTTCTTTTAGGTTATCAAAATTGGATATTAACAGTTGTTCATAGTTTTCTCTTATAATCTTTTCTATTTATGGAAAACTGGTAATGATGTTCTCATTTTAGTTTCTGATTTGAGAAATTTAAATTACTCTCTTCCTTTTGTAGTCAATCTAACTAAAAAATTGTCCGATATTAAAAATCTTTTTACAGAACCGACTTTTGGTTTCATTATATTTCTATATTGTTTCTCTACTCTCCATTTCATTTGTCTATGTTCTTTTTTTTTTTTTTTTAAAGATTTTATTTCTTTGACAGAGAGAAACACAGCCAGAGAGGGAAGACAAGCAGGGGGAGTGAGAGAGGGAGAAGCAGGCTTCCCGAGCAGGGAGCCCGATGTGGGGCTCGATCCCGGTCCTCCGGGATCATGACCTGAGCCGAAGGCAGTCGCTTAACCAACTGAGCCACCCAGGCGCCCCTCATTTGTCTATGTTCTAGTCATAATTATTTCCTTCCTTCTACATCTGGGTTTATTTTACTCTTCTCTTTTTAGCACTTTGATATGTACAATTAGGTTATTGATTGAGATCTTTTTTCTTTTTTCATGTGTGTCTTTACAGCTGTAAATTTCTCTTTTAGCACTGCTTTGCAGCATACCATAAATTTTGGTATGTTGTGTCTTCATTTTCATTTGTCTCAGTATATTTTCTAATTTCCTTTGTGATTCATTTCTTGAAATTGGTTGTTTAGAAGTATGGTGTTTAATTTCCACATTGTTGTGAATGTTCAAGTTTTCCTACCTTTACTGATTTAGTTTCATTCCACTGTGATTACAAAATATACTTTTTATTATTTCAATTTTCTAAAAATTTATGAAGACTTGTTTTACATCCTAACATATGTTTCAACCTGAATAATGTTCTATGTGCACTTGGGTGAAAAGTATATTCTGCTGTTGTTGGGTATAATGTTCTATCTGTGTCTATTAGGTCTATCCAGTGTATAGTAGCTCAGATCTTCTATTTCCTTATTGATATGAGTGATCTGTGAATTACTGAAAGTGGGATATTGAATTCTCCAACTATTATTAAAGAACTGTCTATTTCTTTCTTTAACTCTGCATTTCTTTCTCCCTCTCTTTCTTTTTTTTGCTTAATACATTTGAGGGCTCTGTTATTAGGTGTGTCTATGTTTTTACTTGTTTTATCTTCTTGATGTGTCAAACATTTTACCAATATATAATGATCTTCTTTGTCTTTGTAAACTTAAAAAAATAAATTCTATTTTTTAATTTAAAGCCTACTTAAATCCTCATATTAGTATAGCCAGTCAGCTCCCTTTTGGATACTATTTTCATAGAATGTCTTTTTTCATTCTTTTGCTTTCAGTCTTTTCATGTTCTTATATCTAAACTGAGTCTCTTGTAGATAGCATTTGGAAGGATCTTATTTTATTATCCAGTCTGCTCATCTCTATACTTTAACAAGAGGGTTTAATTAATTTACAGTTACTATGATTACTAGTAAAAAAGATTTGCTTCTGTCTTTTAGGTATTTATTTTATGTGTCACATATGTTTTTGCTCTTCAGTTCCTCCATTTCCTTTTTTCTTTGTTGCTTAGTTTTTTTATAGTATACTATTTTGATTCCATTGTTTCATTTTCTTTTCTTTTTTTTTAGTTCTTAAGAATTACTTTGGGATTATAATTAATATCTTAAGCTAATAACATCCTAGATTGAATAATAAAAATTTAGTTTCAATAGTATATACTCTATTTTTATATATTTCCTTCCCTCTCCTTTTTATTTTTATTGTCACAAATTATGTCTTTATACATTGCATGCCCAGTGACATAGAATTATAATTATTTTTATGCCCATTATTTATTGTTTATTAAATTGTATAGAAGAAATAGATGTTGCAAACCACACCAAAAGTACAATACTGTATTTCATATTTACCTATGGAGCTAACATTACTAGTATCCTTTTTTTTAATATAGCTTCAAGTTAATGTTTATTATTCTTTCAATTCCTCATAAAGAACTCCCTTTAATATTTCTTATATGGCAGGCCCACTAGTAAGAAGTTTCTTCAGCTTTTGATTAACTGAAAATATTTGGGTTTCTTCATTCTTAATAGGTAGTTTTGCTACATATAGAATTCTTGATGGATAAGTACTTTCTCCTTGGAATGCAAAGGAGAATCATCTGATTGGTCTCTATCCTCTATAGTTTCTAAGGAGAAATCAGTTGTTAGTCTTAATGAAGATTCCTTGTACGTGATAAGTTGTTTCTCTCTTGCTCTCAAAATTCTTTTGTCTTTGAATTTTGACAGCTTGAGTATGATGTTTCTTAATGTGGCTCTCCTTGATTTTATCCTCCTTGGAGGTAGCTGAGGTTGAATGTGCATATTAAGGTTTTTCCTCAGATTTGGGAAATTTTGGACCATTGTCTCTTCAAATGTTTTTCCTTCCCCTTATCTCTCTCTGTCTTCTCCACCTGGGACTCTTGCAGTGTATATGCTGGTATGTTTAATGGAGTCCTTTGGCTCTGGTCATTTGTTCTTGCTGTTGATCCTCTTTCCTTCTGTTCCTCAGACTGGATAATTTTAAAGTTTTTATCTCCAAGTTTGCCAATTCTTCTATCTGCCGGTTCAGATCTGCTCTTCAACACTGCCAGTGAGGTTTTCATTTCAATTATTAGACTATTCATCTTCAGAATGTGTTTGATTCCTTTTTATAATCTCTCTTTAATTATATTTTTCTTTGTGTATACACTGTTTTCTTGATTTCTTTTAGTTTTTTGTGCATGGTTTTCTTAGCTATTGAACCTTGTTAAGTCAATTGATTTAACAATCTTGGACTAATATGTCCAATATCTATGAATCCTTAGGGATTGTTTCTGTCAAATTCTTTTTTTCCTGTCAAATTCTTTTTTTTTCTCTTGTGAATGGACCAAACTTTCATGTTTCTTTGTATGTTCTGTAATTTTTGGTAGGAACCAGACATTTGCAGTACTATGTTTTTGAAACTCTGGAGATCTAATTCTCCCATTCCTCAGAGATTGCCAAATCTTGCTTGTTGAGCACTGCAGATTTCCATTTGGGACTTTTCCAAAATTTATTTCCAAAGTGTGTGTTGTTTGTTGTATGTGGTCACTGAAGTTTCTGTTCCATTATCTCTATGGTCAGTCAGTGACCCGAAAAAAAATTTCTTTCAATGTCTGAGTCCAAAAAGAGGGAAATAATCTCACACGTACTATCTCTTTAAATTCCCTGGGAGCCATTTCCATCTGTGAGGTTTGAACCAACAGCCAGCTTCTGTGCCGGCCTCGCAGCAATCAAAAGCAACTATCAGAATTGAAAACACACAACCCTGATATTTGGAGACTATGATTCTTATTGCCCATGTTGGCTCCAAGAAGCCACACTCAGAATGCTGACTGCTCTTCCCACAGCTGCCTACTGTGGGGTTGGAGGTAACCACGAGGCAGAAGGCTATAATTCACTAGAATTTATTGAAGTTTACTACCTTCCTTAGCAAGCTCTTCCATGGACACCACCAGTGTTCAAGTAGAGGTCAGAGTCTAAGCTAGTTATTTCAGACAGTTTTTGCCAGCTCAGTGTTTGTTTAGGTGGAAGACAGATTTCTGGATCTCTGTACTCCACCATGTTCTGTGATATCCTACATGGGATAACTTTTTACATTCTTTTACCTTTTTTTTTTAAAGATTTTATTTATTTATTTTACAGAGAGAAACACAGCCAGAGAGGGGGACATAAGCAGGGGGAGTGAGAGAGGGAGAAGCTGGCTTCCTGCCGAGCAGGGAGCCTGATGTGGGGCTCGATCCCGGGTCTCTGGGATCATGACCCGAGCCGAAGGCAGTTGCTTAACCAACTGAGCCACCTAGGCACCCCTTACTTTTCATTTGTAACTTTCTATCTATAACAAGTCTCTTTTGCCAATAGCCTATAGTCAGTCATTTTTATAAATGCATTCTGCCAATCTCTGTATTTAAGAGAGTTTAATCCATTTATGTTTAATGTACTTACCAACAAGGAAGAATTTCTGTCATTTTAGTGCTCATTACTATATGTCTTTTTTATTCCTAAATCCTCTATTACTACCTGCCTTCTTTTATGTTAGAGGTAATTTCCCAGTATACCATTTTATTTTTTTTTATTTTTTAATTTTTTTTTAAAGATTTTATTTATTTGACAGAGAGAAACACAGCCAGAGAGGGAATACAAGCAGGGGGAGTGAGAGAGGGAGAAGCAGGCTTCCTGCCGAGCAGGGAGCCCGATGTGGGGCTTGATCCCGGGTCTCCGGGATCATGACCTGAGCCGAAGGCAGTCGCTTAACCAACTGAGCCACCCAGGTGCCCCTCCCAGTATACCATTTTAATTCCCTTATTTGTTTTACTATATTTTGGGGATATTTTCTGAGCAGTATCCCTGGCAATTGCAACTAATATCTTAATTTCTAATAAACTAGTTCAGATTAATACCAATTTAGTTTCAATGGTATATAAAAACTTCACTCCTATAATATCTTGGTTCCCATGCTATCATTTTTGCAAATTATACCTTTACACATTATGTGCCCATCAATAGTGATTGACAATTATTGTCTTTATGCAGTCTTCTAAATCAGAGAGAAAAAAAGGAATCACAAACAAAAATGCATTTATACCATCTAGTTTCTATAGATAAAGAATTTACAATTGAGGTTTTTTTTTCTTTTTTTTCTTTTAACACGTTGAGAATAACATATCATTAGCTTTTGGCCTTCATGGTTTCTGATGAGAGATCAGCTGTTAGGCCCTCGTCTGTGTTCCCCAGATGAGTTCAAGGAGAATATAGCAAATGTACCTATGATGGAGAGTTTCTGGCTCCCCTAAACCACAGTTTTAGGGAGTAATGAAGAGAAGAAACTTGTATTAAATCAGAGAGCTGGGAGCGCCCGAGTGGCTCAGTCAGTTAGGCATCTGTCTTCGGCTCAGGTCATGAACCCATGGTTCTGGGCTTGAGCCCTACATCAGACTCCCTGCTCAGTGTGGAGTCTGCTTCTCCCTCTGCTTCTCCCTCTGCCTCTCCCTCTGCATATGCTTACTCTTGTTCTCTTTCTCTCTTAAATAGATAGATAAATAAATAAACACATATCTTTACAAATAAATGAGAGAGATGAGACATAGCTTGTTCTACTTTAAGCTGTCTGTAGGCTCCCTACCACTTCCAGTTTGTCAGAAGATGGAATGTGGTGGATAATCCATCATATTTCTTTAATTAGTCTCACTGCTTCTGCAGTTATTAGAAACTCCCTTATCTTTGATTTCTAGTGTTGTATTTTCCCCCTTATTTTTACATCTTCATGATTATTTTGATGGTAACTCTGGGGGACTGAAACATTATCTTTAAGCAATGTGCGTAACTTCTTGAGTGGCTTTTACACTAAGATAAACAATGAAGTAAGGAGAAGCATGGGGAAAAAAATACCATAAGACACTAGAAGTCCCTCATGAATAGCTGTCTTTCTTTGCTTTTTGGAATGGCAGACAGGGAACTTGTCCGGCAGTTACTAATCTGCCTGAGCTAAGATGTATAGGAGTTTCCCCTTATCCGTGGTATCAGTCATTTCAATTACCATATCAACTCTAGTCTGAAAGCAGATGGTAATGGCCCAATGCTCTATCAGGATGCCTACATCCTTTCCCCCACTTCATCTCATCATGTAGGCATTTTATCATCTCACAGCATCCCAACAAGAAGCGTGAGTGCAGTAAAATAAGGTTATTTTAAGAGAGAGAAAGAGAGAGACCACATGCATTTATTACATATGTTGTCATAATTATTCTGCTTTATTAATATTTTAATCTCTTACTGTACTTAATTTATAAATTAAGTTGTATCACAGGTATACATGTATAGAAAAATCCACAGTACATATAGGGCTTGGTACCATCTGTGGTTTCAGGTATTCACTTGGGGGGGGTCTTGGAATGTGTCCCCCACAAATAAGGGGGACTACTGTATTTGGAAACTAAGTCATGTCCGCATAAAGCCAGAAGTCATTCCAGTAATCAGACTGTGTTGTGAGGGTCTAAAATTTCACATCAGTTTTCACACTGGAGGTCTCTATCCTGACAAGTGGCTGTAAACTGATTCTCAGGGCTTCAAAATGTGACATGTGGTAAAATGCGGTTGCAGTGAGGACACTTGAGAAATGCCTCAATGCTCCAACACCCTCATAAAAATTCTGAAGTCTCTA
This sequence comes from Spilogale gracilis, assembly GCA_004023965.1. NCBI lineage: Eukaryota > Metazoa > Chordata > Mammalia > Carnivora > Mephitidae > Spilogale > Spilogale gracilis. The sequence continues at coordinate 39,631 of PITA01018657.1, forward strand.
AACTTGCCGAGAGAAGACGGGGGCAGTGGTCTTGCCAAAATGAGTCAACAAAAGAAATTTCACTTTTCTTTCTTTCTTTCTTTCTTTCTTTCTTTCTTTCTTTCTTTCTTTCTTTCT
>PITA01018658.1:0-39743 GCA_004023965.1 Spilogale gracilis
AAACCAGGAACCCATCCCCACACTCACACAGAGAAGACGTCAACTCGCACACACAGACATCAGACTCTTGCCACACACACACGCTGCCCCCCCATCACACCTGGTTCTCAGGGGGGGTCACACCACACGCACGGCAAACAGACCCCAGCCTGGGGCCTCTGGAACCACCCTGCTCCTCTTCAGCGTGGACAACAGGAATGGGGGGGTCACAGGCACTTGTTCTGTGGCCAAGGGGTGACCCTCGCTTGACATCACAAGCGTGTGCCCCTCCCACAATATGATTCCCTATCTCAAGACCCCACTGTCCCAGATGCTCCTTTCTGTCCCTGCCCCTCAAGTCCTCCTCTCTGCTTCTGTGCCTGCGGCTCCGGCCCCTAGAGGCCCCTTCTCCTCCGCCCTACCAGCTGACCTCACCACTCAGGGGCCTCACCTGGCCCTGTTCCCTTAGCGACCCCTCAACTAGTCTTCTTCCCTCAGGGGTCCTGGCTTGTCTTACCTTTTAGGGAGCCCTCAACCGCCCTTCCTCTGGAGGGACTCTTCCCCCCACTCCTCGTTCCAGGAACCCCTTCACCCCATTCTTTGGTATGCAAGGACCTCCACCTTCTGCCTTACTACTCAGGGATCCCATACCCCATCTCCGCCCCAGCACCTCCCCTGCCTTGATTCACCAGATTCCGCCCCCCAACCTCTGGGCAACCTCAACTCCATTTCACTGCTCATGACCTCCCACCCCATTCTCTTCACTCAGAGACCCTCTCCCCAGACCACACTACAGGGACCCCCTCTCCCGACCTCAGTCCTCAGGGTCCTGCACCCCAACTTCTCCACTCAGGGATTCTCTGCCCCAACCTCACCTCCCAGGACCCTCTCCCCTCAACCTCACTATTGAGAGCCCCGCACCCCAGCCTCTCCACTCCCCACCCCATCCTCTTCACCGAGGGACCCCCTGCCCCGACCTCACTACTCAGAGCCCCGCAACCCATCCTATCCACTTAGGGACCGCCTCCCCCCTCCTCACCACTCAGGGAACTCCCGCCCCATCTTCTCCTCTCAGGTCCCCCCTCCTACCGATCTCACTACTCAGGGACCCCCTCCCCTTCCTCACCCCGGCCAAGCCCGGCCCACTCACTCGGAGGCGCCCTCGCTGGTGGGGGACGGGCCCTCGGCAATCGCAGGGTTGATAGTGAGCGCCGGCAGCACCGGCTTCCTCCGGGCCAGCATCGGGGCTCCGCGGGCCGGTGGCGGCGGCACCTCTAACCGGGGCCCATAGGGGGCGGGCCGGGAGCGGGCGGCGCCGACGCGAGCCCGGGGCTACGGCCGCGGCCTGGGCGAACGCCGGGACGGCGAATGAGGGCGTGCTGCGGACCCGGGCCGAGGGGCGCCGAGGAACCCGGGGACTGAGACGGAGGACCCCCGCCGCCGCCGCCGCCGTCGAGGAGGTCAGTCCGAGGCGTACGCTGCAGCCAGAGCCCGGGAGGCCGCGGGCTGGGAGGGGGAGCGCCGAGGTTTACAGGCCGGCCTCTCGCGAGACCCAGCGCCGGGAGCCGGGAGGCCCCGCCCCTCACCATGCGCATGCGCACAAGCCGGAGTCCGCCTTCCTGTAGGGTGGAAAGGGGCGGAGAGCTACAGAGCCGGTGCCCGGAGCGTGCGCACTAGATCTCTTCCTTCTGCGCGTTTGCGCATGCGCCTGAGACTGGGCGGTTGCTCAAAGGAGGCGGAGCCAGCGGGCGGCGTCTTGGGGGCTGGTGAGGTGGGCGGGTGCGCAGACCTGAGACCCGCCCCTCGGGAGCCGTGGGGGTGCTCTGCTGGCGCTGCCTGAGCCGCTAAAATTCCCCAAAGTTGTGGCAGAACACTCAGCGTCAACTTAAGTCTTCTTGTCGCTCCTGGACACACAGTCCCCGGAAAGAGATCTCATTAACAAACTTTTTTTTTTAATTGTGGTAAGTATATATGGCATAAAATTTGCCACTTAATATTCTAAGTGCACAGCTCCGTGGCACGAAGCCCACTGGCACGTCGTGCAGCCACCTCCACCGTCAGGCTCTAGAACTTCCCAGCTCCCCGCCCAGACTCTGTCCCCACCAAGCACGGACCCCCGCCCCCCAGCCCCTGCTCCCATCGTCTCCTCTGTGTCCCCGGGGACCCCAGATAATTGAAGTCAAACTGTTCAAAAAGAAACAACAGGCCCCAAATGGATTCACTCATGTTAAGCCCCAAGCCCCCACCGCCTCACCCCTGCCTTCCCACGAAGGAAGGAGACCCCTGCCTGAAACAATCCACTCTTTGCTAGAAACTTCTTTATTCTGCCTGCTTCTGCCTATAAAAATCTTTCCTTTGTACAGCTTCTCAGAGTTCCTAAGATGGGATGCTGCTCATTTTTATAAATAATTAAATAGAGCCATTTCGATCTTAAATTTAGATGGTTGAATTTTGTTTTTTAACAATATTTGTTCTTTCGTGTCTGCCTGATTTCCCCAAGCACCGTGTCCTCAAGCTTTCTCCACGTGTTAGCGGGTGTCAGAATTTCCCTCCTTTTTAAGACCCAATCATATTTCCCTGTGTGGATGGACTGCATTTTGTTTAGCCTGTCATCCATTAGTGGGTATGTGAGTTTTTCTGCCTTCTGGCCGTTGTGCATTGCTGCTATAAACAGTGCAAAATATCTGTTCAAGTCCAGTTTTTCATTCTTCTGGATATCTATCCACTCAGGAGTGGAATTGCTGGGTCGTAGGCTAATTCTATGTCTAATTTTTTGAAGAATCATCATACTGGTTTCCACGGCCCCTATGCCATTTTATGAGCAAGGACACTTTAACACCAATTAAAAAAAAAAAAAAGGAGGGGGGAGGGAGTACATGCCACAGAATAAAGAACAGTCATTGAAATGGGAAAAAAAATTGACTGCAAAAATCTCACCAACCATCCTGCTTGCAAAGAAATAGAGAGGGAAAGGGTCCATCAACAGCCTTTTCCCTGGGGCGAGCCCAGGTCCCTTGGTCACCCTGGCGCAGTCCTCTCCTCTTCTTGTCCAGCTGCCTTTCAGTCCTCCTTTTGGTGGCTGGGTTGTGGTGCTCTTTATGTGACAGATACTGTGCTGGGCCCCAGAAATACAATGTTTAAAAAACAGATACATAATATATGTATACAAAATTACAAAATGTAACAATGATCGGAAGTGCCCTGTAACTATGGTTTCCCTGATTAAACTGCTCCTGAGGCTTTTCAGTATTTTCTCCAGCTTCTCCCACCCACTCACTCAAAGTCAGGGCAAAGGCTTATCTGCCTTAAAATGATGCCATGACCTCCCCCAGCTCTGGGTGTTTTTCTCCCTTCCCTCTGTTCGGCAAAGTGATCTCTCCATCATTGCATTTTATTTTAGGTTCTGTGTACATGTAGTCTTTTTATGGAGCTGTAACTCCCATGTAACAATTGCAGAGTTCTTGAATATTCCATTCCTTGAGCTTTGACCGTTGTATATACCTATGGAAGCACAGCCATGTAGCAAACAAGAGGTAGAGCCCTTCCATCACTCCAGAAAATGTCCTCATGCTCTTTTCAGTATCCTACAGTATTCTTTTCGCTCCTACAAGCAGCGGTGTGCTAGTAAATGTTTAACAATGGGTTATTGAAATGAGAGACAGACTGGCAGAGAGATGAAAAAGAGTGGGAGGGAGCAAAGGTGAGAGAGAGAGAGACAGGCTGATTTGTAATGTGTAGCATTTGCCCTTTCCCGTGGTGTAAATATTCTCACCATGGCCGATTTTCTGCTATGACAAAGTTGGAAAGAACGGTAGCCATGGGCACAGACGAGACAGGACAGGCTGCTGTGTACGACTAGCCTATAGACACCCTAGAGTCTGATCTCTACCCCATAGATTAGTTCTGAGTGCTCTAGGACTTTATGGAAATGTACAGTATGTACTCTTTCGCATCCGACTTCTTTGGTCCAGCACGAAGTTTGCCATTATCCACGTGGTTGCATCTAACCGTAGCTGGTTCTCTTTTCTTGCTATAAGATACTTCACGGTGTGTCCTCGGGGGATCCCCCTACCCTCTTCTTGAGGATGAAGGGATCAAATCTTTTCTAATGCTCAGAATTGTTGGTTTCCCCTAGTTCAAACTTGAGGGCTCAGCCCATGAGCCTCCTTTACCATAAACTCCATAAACATAAATTATAGATTCTGCCAGTGGCTGGCTGCTAGTCCCCTCCTTCTGGAATTTCTGATGTTCCCTGACTGTTTCTGGCTTTTAGCTCTTGACTTCCAACCCACCGTATCACTCTTGCATGAAGTCTTCCCCACAAGTGATGATGGATGTTCTGAGGGCAAAGAAGGTCTTGGAATCTGTGCCTTTTTCTCTGCCAGCCCAGCTCCTCAGAGATAGTTAAACCTTCATATATGCTGTTTGAATGAAGGTAATGGGTGTTTCCGTCCTGGGGGAGACAAGTTTCCTGCAAATCACATGGCTCTCAGCACTCGATAGAGAACTTGAGCTTTTATTGTTGAGATAGCAGTATAGATTCTTGCCCTCTACCCTCTTCCCTATCTCTGCTAGGGAGCACATTTTGCCCTGCAGCCTCTCCCTGTTATGGATCTCTGTACTTACCATTGATTCTAATCACAGCTCTCTTTGTCTGTCCGTCTATTCCCTGGTCCCAGAAACTTGGGTGTCTCCCAAATCTGCCCCTGCTCCCAGCCCAGGAAATAAATTTCTAATAGCTTTGTTGATAGATTCGATCCAACATGACCTTTATCTCGTATTTACACATAATCTCATATTAATAACGCATGTGTACACTTTTCTATCTCGAAATGTGCCCTGAACTTTATCGTTCTCACCTGTACAATGGATTAATAAAAACAATGGTTGACATGACCCTTTTGGAAAGCAATTTAGTACTATCTAGAATATGTACAACCCAGCAATTCCAATCTTCAGCCTCTTGCCGAGGGAACTCCTGGCTTGTATGACCAGGAGCCATGTCCACAAATGTTCTCAATGGCAGGAATCTGGAAAACACACAAATACCAATCAATGGGGGAGAAGTATGTCCTAGAAAAGTCCCACAAAGAGATACTAAGCATCAGAAAACCCACAAATGACAGCCACATAAGAAAAAATAAATGCCTTAGGAATATGGGGCATCCGCTGGTTCACTTGGTAGAACAGGCAACTCTTGATCTCAGGGTCGTGAGTCCAAGTCTCACGTTGGGCATAGAAGCTTACTTAAAAAAAAAAAATAAAAGTCTTAGAAATACAGAGTCACAGAATATGTCTTTATGACACCATATTTATAAGTTGAAATTGGCTCAGCAACATTACCCATTGGGGAAATGAAAGTTAAGACTTCAATGAGATACTGTCACTACTGCACACCATGAGAGTGGCTAACGTGAAAAGCTTTATAATACCAAGTGCTAGCAAGGATACAGGTGGCTGGGACGCACACTTTGCTGGTGGGAATGCAAACATGGCACAGTTTCTCTGGAAAAACAATTTAGTGGTTTCTTTTTTTTTTTTTTAAAGATTTTATTTATTTATTTGACAGAGAGAAACAGAGCCAGAGAGGGAACACAGCAGGGGGAGTGAAAGAGGGAGAAGCAGGCTTCCCGCCGAGCTGGGAGCCCGATGCGGGACTCGATCCCAGGTCTCCAGGATCATGACCTGAGCCGAAGGCAGTCGCTCAACCAACTGAGCCACCCAGGCGCCCCAATTTAGTGGTTTCTTAGGAAGGTGAACAAACATTTCCTCTAGTACCTAGCACTCTCACTCCCAGGTTATTTACGCAAGAGAAATGAACTCTTAGGCTCACCCTAGATCTGACATGAGTGCTCATAAAAGCGTGAGGGTAATAGACCAAAAACTGGAAACAACCCAAGTGTTCTTCAGTGATACTGACAAACAAATTCTGGATTGAATGAGTAAAAAAAAAAATATATGGATTCACTGCACAGGATGGAATACTACTCAGTAATGAAAAGGAATGACCGGAATACACACATGAACTTGAAGGAAGCTCAGGCATTATGGTGACAAAAAGAAGGTGATCACAAAAAGTTACATGATGCAGAATTCCATTTATGTGAGGTCCCTAGAGGAGTCACGTCCATGGAGACAGAAACTAGATGGTGGGGGCGCCTGGGTGGCTCAGTTGGTTAAGAGACTGCCTTCGGCTCAGGTCATGATCCCGGAGACCCGGGATCGAGTCCCACATCGGGCTCCCTGCTCGGCGGGAAGCCTGCTTCTCCCTCTCTCACTCCCCCTGCTTGTGTTCCCTCTCTGGCTGTGTCTCTCTCTATCAAATGAATAAAATCTTTAAAAAAAAAAGAAAAAGAAAAAAAAGAAACTAGATGGTGGGACCTGGGCGGGGAGGGAGGGAGATAAAGAATAATTACTTAGTGGACACTGGGATTCCTTGTGGGGTGAAGACAATGTTTTGCACCCAGATAGAGCTGATGGTCACAAAACATTGTGACTGTATTAAATGCAACTGAATTGTTCACTTTGAAAGGGTTAATCTTATGTGACTCTCATCCCTTCCAACTATATGTCATTTTGCCATTATGCATGCTTTTGATCTTATTTTCCTCTGTTTTCATGACCATACATGCTTGACGGAAATAGTATATGATGGTGAACTGCTTACAATATACCTTTTCTTTTCTTTTTTAAGATTTTTATTTATTTGAGAAAGAAAGCACATGTGAGAGAGAGCACAAGCAGGGGGAGGGGCAGGGGGAGAAGCAGGGTCTCCGCGGAGCAGAGAGCCTGATGCAGGACTGGGTCCCAGGACTCTGGGATCGTGACCTGAGCTGAAGGCAGACTCTTAACCAACTGAGCCACCCAGGGGCCTCTTACTGTGTACCTTTTCAGCTTGGTTTCATCGACATCACATTGGCAGCCTCAAGTGGGAATTGACAAATGTTAAATGAGGGCTGAATGTATGTTAATGTATGTTGTTACTGATTCTCTAAATCAGGGGTCAGAAAACGTTTATGGTAAAGGAACAGATAGTATATATTTTCTGTTTTGTGGGCGCTTCCAGTCTCTATTGAATCTGTTCAACCCTGCAGTAGTAGTGAGAAAGCGCCTATAATCCACATAACCCAATGGATGGGACCATGTGCCAACAAAACTTTATTTACATAAACAGGTGGAGGGCCACAGCATGTCAAATCCTGGTTTAGGCTTTAAAAAGTGATGGAGATGGATACCTGGGTGGCTCAGTCGTTCAGCATCTGCCTTCAGCACGGGTCATGATCCCGGAGTCCCAGGACTGAGCCCCGCATCAGGCTCCCTGCTTGGCAGGAAGCCTGCTTCTCCCATTCTCACTCTCCCTGCTTGTGTTCCCTCTTTTGCTGTCTCTCTGTCAAATAAATGAATAACTTCTTTAAAAATCACAAAAATAAAATAAAGAAAAATAAAAGTGATGGAGAGGGGCCCCTGGGTGATTCAGTTGATTGAGCATCTGACTCTTGGTTTCAGTTCAGGTCATGATCTCAGGGTCGTAGGATCAAGGCCTGTATTGCTTCTGTGTTCAATGTGGAGTCTACTTGAGATTCTTTCCCTGTCCCTAGCCCCCTCCCCTCACTCGCCCTCCCAGCTCATGCCCGCTCTCTCTGAAAAATAAATAAAATATTTTTTTAAAAAGTTGGGTGGGACACCTGGGGGGCTCAGTCAGTTAAGTGTATGGCTTTGGCTCAGGTCATGATCCTGGGGTCCTGGGGTTGAGCCCCTCATCGGGCTTCCTGCTTCTCCCTCTGTCTGCCGCTCCCTCCCCTTGTGTTCTCTTTCTCTCTCTAGCATGCACTCTCTCTCAAATAAATAAAATCTTTAAATAATAATAAAAATGGGACAGAGAAAAGTTAATAAAATTATACTTTAAAAATGTGTCATATCTGGCTGGCTCGGTCGGTAGAGTGTATGACTCTTGATCTTAGGGCTGTAAGTTTGAGCCCCACCTTGGCTGTAGAGGTTACTCAAAAATAAAATCTTTAAAAAAATGTCCTGGGGTGCCTGGGTGGCTTAGTTGGTTGACTGACTGCCTTTGGCTCGGGTCATGGTCCCGGAGACCCGGGATCGAGCCCCACATCGGGCTCCCTGCTCGGTGGGAAGCCTGCTTCTCCCTCTCTCACTCCCCCTGCTGTGTTCCCTCTCTCGCTGTGTTTCTCTCTGTCAAATAAATAAATAAAATCTTTTTTAAAAATGCCCTGTTTCTAGTTGATAGGTTACAAATAGTGCAAAAAAAGTGGGGCAACATTTTTTCCAATATCCCAGAACTGATACCGGAGTCCTCAAAGAAGACATTCAGGTTATCAATGAACAAGTGAAATTCCAACATATGTCTTCACTTTCACATTGCTTATTAACATAAACGAAAATATTGCCACCACGGTCGGTTTACAGGTACGAGAATCTGGCAAGAATCGACAAAAGTGTATTTTGAGATTCAGGTGACTATTACAATAGACTTTATAATAGAGCATTGCCTATTTTATTATTTGTAAATGGTGCACTATATATCCTTTATGTAACACTTATAATACATACATATATATATATATCTATATCTGTATCTATCTATCTATCTATCTATCTATCTATATGTACTACATACACTGTCTTCAACATGTAGAGATATGTACTCCAGAGCCTGTTTTTAAACATTGGCCAGCACACCATTACCTTCCTACATTTGAGAGTTGAGTTTTCCTTCATCGATACCACATTCATTCATTCAACCATCATTAGTCTAGTGTCTATTTCCTGCTGGGCACAGAGATATATCCTAGGGGATATGGACATCCAGCAATTATTTCATTCAGTGAAAATATCTCGTGACCCTTCCCTGCATTGCATTGGCATTAGCCCAAGTGCCCAGCTAGTCAGAGGGAGGGTGGGGAGGGAAGGGAACGTACCAGCTGGGGAACAGAATGTGCAAAAGCACCGAGTAGCCCTTGTGTTGGGATGGGGTTCCATTCTTAGAGGGTTTTTCATTTCATTTTGTTTCCTCATCTCCTTTTATTTGTTTATTACTTTTTCATCGCTGTATGGTTGGCCCAAAATATTGTGTCAGTTTCAGGTGACCAGCAGTCATTCTGCTTACGTACATATCATGAAGTGATCTAGGTCATAAGCATCACCTCACACGATCGCAAACTTTTTCTTGTGAGAACTTTCAAGATGTACTCCGGCGACGTTAAATATTTATCACAGGATCGTCACCTACAGTCTTCAGGCTGGGATTTATTTATTTTATACTTGGAAGAAGTTGGGAACTTTGGACCTCCTCTGCCTCTCTTACCCACCCCCAGTCCTAGAGCTTTCCTTATAATTTTGTCCCAGGCCACGATCAGCGGGTGGCCCGGATGATACCCTTTTTACAGCCGTGCCAGAGGGATCTTTGTGGATGGACAAGAACCAGGAAGGAATGTGGGAAAATGGAAAGAATGTGATCAAGGTAATCGGTAAGGTTGAAGTTTTGCCTACCCTTTCTTTCTTTTCTTTCTTTCTTTCTTTCTTTCTTTCTTTCTTTCTTTCCCTCCCTCACACCACTATTATTAGCAAAAACTTACACTTTGTCTCTTTTACTTTATTATTTTATCAAGACAGTATGAAATGTCAAATGCGACCTTCCCAAGTGTACAGTTCAATCTTTAAAAAATATTTTATTTATTTATTTGAGAGAGAGAGAGAGAGACGTAGCAAGAGAGAACACAAGCAGGAAGGAGAGGGAGAAGCAGGCTCCCACTGAGCAGGGAACCCCACATGGGGCTCAATCCCAGGACATCGATATCATGACCTGAGCTGAAGGCAAATCCTTCACCACCTGAGCCACCCGGGCGCCCATAATTCATGGTTTTTAACACATTCCCTGTCTTGTGCAACCATCGCCATGATCTTTTTCTGGAACATTTCCGTCATTCCAAAAGAGACTCCATCCCTATTAGCGGTCTGTTCCCCATCCCTCATCACCCCAGCCCCCCACAACCACAAATCCGCTTTCTATCTCTGTGGGTGAGGCTTACCTCTTGCTAGCAACTTCTGACTGTGTTAATAAAATGCCTCCTGAAGATCAAGTCAAAATGGGGTTTTGATATGATGTCGTAATCACTCTGATTAAAGTCCTAAACTCCAGGTTTTAAAAAAGACCAATGACTTTTTTTTTTTTAACACGGGCAATTAAAAAAATCTCCAGGGCTTAGCAAGTTGAGATGGGTGTGATCAGATTTCTCTCTTGAGGTCGGTATCCTGGATGACCTTCAATTTATGAAGTTACTTACTGTGTTTCTTGTAAAAAAAAAACACACACACACACAAAATATTTGAGGTATTGTTTGGATTATTTGGCAAATGAGGACCCCCTCAGAAATGTGGGGTCTTGAAAAACTCACTTTAACCCCATGGGGGCCTCAGTTTCCCCTTTGGGAACATGATATCCTCCTTTGACCTCAAAGCAGGGCTCTGCAAAATTTTTCTGTAAAGAACCGGATAGTAAATATTTTCTGCTCTGAGGCCCAGACAGTCTCTGCACGGCCACTCAGCTCTGACTCGTCACTGGAAAGCAGCCTCAGCTCATACACGGGCAGGTGAGCCAAGTGCCAGTAAACCGTATTTATGGACACTGAAATTTGAATTTCATATCATTTCCAGTGTCGGAAAATACTCTTTCTTTTTTTTTTAAAGATTTTATTTATTTGACAGAGAGAAACACAGTCAGAGAGGGAACACAAGCAGGGGGGGTGAGAGAGGGAGAAGCAGGCTTCCCGCCGAGCAGGGAGCCCGATGTGGGGCTCGATCCCGGGTCTCCGGGACCATGACCCGAGCTGAAGGCAGTGGCCCAACCACCTGAGCCACCCAGGCGCCCCTAGTGTCGGAAAATACTCTTAAAATTTTTTCAGCCATTAAAAAAAAGTAAAAATCACTCTTAACTTGTAGGCTTCGCATAAATGATGAGTTGGGAGGAGGGGAAGGCAGGACTAGGGCAAGGCTGCAGTTTAAAACAGGATGGCGGGGCGCCTGGGTGGCTCAGTTGGTTGGGCGACTGCCTTCGGCTCAGGTCATGATCCCGGAGATCCGAGATCGAGTCCCGCAACGGGCTCAAAGGCCCTGGGACAGGACTGGGCCTGGAGGGTTGAAAGAGTAGGGAGGAGGCCTGCATGGCGGAGGCAGAGTGAGAGAGGGAGAGAATGGCATGCACATGAATGTAAGGCGTACAGAGAAATTAAGAGTTTGTAGGTATATATTGGAAGGGGCTTTGGAAAGGAACGATTGTCCAAATTTGTTGGCATCCTTGACATTATCTGAACGTGATTGAATTCAAGTGTGTAAAGCGCGGTGGGATGGTGGGAGCGTGATCCCGGGAACGCTGGAAACCTTGCCAGGGGGCAGTAGGTAGAATCAGGGCAAGGAAGGGGTGCCAAGATAATCCCCCCACTTCGTCTGGGTGGGGGTGCCCGAGGGAAAGGAGGCTGCGAAGCAGTTGCTAATGGCGTCCGCTAGAGGGCGCCAGGGACTGGGAAGGCGACCTCAGTGTCCCCCAGCCTCAGGCCTGGCCTGGGTGGGAAGGGAGGTAGCGCCCACCGCCTGTGCTGGGCGGCTGGAGGGGGGCGCGGGTGAGGGGAGTCTGTGTCTTCGAATCTGGACGGCCTTTTCTATGCTTCCAGAACTGCGGGTTTGGACGAGAGGGCAGGAGTCTGCGACCCTTCTCTTCAAGGGCCACGGAGCCAAGAGGTAAAACCCGCACTCGTTGTCAGCCGCTCGCGTCCACCTCCGGCTCCCAAGCCGCCCCACGCCGCGCCCCAAGCGCCCGGGCTCAGCGCCCACGAAATGTTGTCTTTGGAAACTGAAATTTGAATTTCATGCAACTTTCCCCAACCGGGACTCCAGATCATTTTTTCCATATTTTTTGAATGGGGACACCTGGCTGGCCGCGTGGGTCGAGCACTGGGCTCTTGCTCTCCAGGTCGTGAGACTTCAAATGAGTAAATAGATAAATAAATGGTATATATATACTTTTTTTTTTTAAGTGCAAAAACTGTTCTGAGCTCCCCGAGTGTGCAAAGGCAGCCTGGGGGGATGCGGGGGGGGGGGGAGGTCTGTAGTTTGTCAGTGGGGGTAACTATGTAATAAATATTTGTTTGACACTTACTAGGTACTAGGGACTGTTTAAAGGCTGGGACTCATGTCACACACATCATGTCTCTCTCTGTCAAATAAATAAATTTAAAAATAAATAAATAAATAAATACCATGGTCCAATGAAGCGAAAAGACTAGTGGGTGCGCACCTTTTCGTTCCGTTCTTTTTTTTTTTTAATATGATTTATTGGGGCGCCTGGGGCGCTCAGTTGGTTGAGCGACTGCCTTCGGCTCAGGTCATGATCCCGGAGGCCCGGGATCGAGTCACACATCGGGCTCCCTGCTCAGTGGGAAGCCTGCTTCTCCCTCTCTCACTCCCCCTGCTTGTGTTCCCTCTCTGGCCGTGTTTCTCTCTGTCAAATAAATAAAAGTCTTAAAAAAAATAAATGTGATTTATTTATTGGGGGGGAGCACAGACGGAGAGGGAGAAACAGACTCCCCACTGAGCAGAGAGCCCCATGCAGGACTCGATCCCAGGACCCTGAAATCGTGACCCAAGCCAAAGGTAGGCGCCCCCCATTAACGATTTTCTTTTAAAGAAAAAGTCACCCTTACATACTGGTCTATCACAGTGATGAATAATGACATGACCTTTTGATAATTGGAAACAATCCGATTAAAATATCAATTTAAGGGGCGGCTGGGTGGCTCAGTTGGTTAAGGGACTGCCTTCGGCTCAGGTCATGATCCCAGAGGCCCAGGATCGAGCCCCACATCGGGCTCCCTGCTCGGTGGGAAGCCTGCCTCTCCCTCTCTCACTCCCCTGCTTGTATTCCCTCTCTAGCTGTGTTTCTCTCTGTCAAATAAATAAAATCTTTAAAAAAATATATCAATTTAAAGGAAGAAGATACTTTAATTGTAAAGATATGACTCCAGTTCAGTAAAGATACTATGTGTTTCAATTAAAATCTGAGCTGACCAAACAAAAGTAGTATAAATCACAGGTAAGTCCACTATTAAAATTCTTAGACACAATTAGAACCTACAGGTGTTCAGATACAATAAAGGAAGTTAGGTGGTGAAACCCTATTTCTTTGCATTTAAAACAATGTGCTAGCATTGTTTCTTTTGAATCTGCTATTTAAAGCTTTTATTGATTTATTGGGGGGAGCAAGCAGACATCCCACTGAGTGCAAAGCTGGGGGACACAGGGCTCTGTCCCACACCTGAGAGCACGACCTCAGCCAAAATCAAGAGTTTTGGGCTTAACCCACTGAGTCACCCAGGTGCCCCAAATCTACTGTTTATTTTATTTTTTTTTTAAAGATTATATTTATTTGACAGAGAGAAACACAGCCAGAGAGGGAACACAAGCAGGGGAAGTGAGAGAGGCAGAAGCAGGCTCCCCGCCGAGCAGGGAGCCTGATGTGGGACTCGATCCCAGGTCTCCAGGATCATGACCCGAGCCGAAGGCAGTTGCTTAACCAACTGAGCCACCCAGGCGCCCCCAAATCTACTGTTTAAAGAGACGAATGTGTTAACACCACAAAGGTGCCCGAAGAGGGCTCAGGAGAATTGGAATGGTTGAGGAACTAACTCTCCAGTTGGACACGTGTAGCTGAGTGTGTGCAGGCCAACCGCCCCGAGTGCTGGGTTCTCCAAAATCCCTTCCAAACAGGTTACAACGTTTAGCAAAGGACAGACAATAAAAACGTGCTAATCCAAAGCTTCTAGCTATTACATATCTCTAGTACGGGAAGCCAGCAGAGCATGGTTGGTAAACCATGGGTTTCTGGCCAAATCCAGCTCAATGGCTATTTTTGTAGGAACTAAGGGTAGTTTTGCAACCGGGTGGGCAAAAAAAAGTCAGAAGGAAAATAATATTTCATGGCACATGCAAAGTATATAGGATTCACAGTTTAGCGTCAGGAATACAAGTTCGTGGGCACGTAGCCACGCCCCTCCGTTCAAAACTGTCCGTGGCTCTTCCCCACCGGGGCCTCAAGTTAGTAGCCACCATCTGGCGCTCGGGGCTGAAAATATTTACTGTCTGGCCCTTGATGGGAAAAGTTTGCTGACCCCTTGTTTAGACCAAGACAAGATTTCTCCCTTATCGGGTCTTTACAGAGGTGATCAAGTTAAGATGAGGTCACTGGAGTGGGTGCTGATGTGTATGACATGTGTCTTTAGGAAAAGGGGAAGTATGGACAGGACACAGGGAGAAGATGGGGTCTACACGGCAAGGGGAGGTCTCAGAAGGGAGCAGCCCTGCAGACACCTGGATCTTGGACTTCTAGCCCCCGGGACTGGAGGCCATAAACCCTGCTGTCTAAGCCAGGCTGCCTGTTGGGATCCCTTTCGGCGGCCTGGCCAACCAGAAGGGTCAGGACGGATTCAGGATCTGGAGACGTGGAAATGCCTCTGCACCCCTACACCGTGGGCTCCTTTCCAGAATGCCCGGGGCGTGGAGCCAGAGGAGACACCTCCTCGGTGCCCCCCGCCCTCCAGGGCCATGGGAAGGAAGCTGGGATGACCGCACCCTCAGCCAATGGAAACCTCCCTTCCCTGTGAGAGCATCGCTTTGACCCTTGGACGGGCCAGCCATAAAGCAATCACCAAGATTTGATGGCGGCTAGATGTGGAGGGAGGGGTGAGCCGGAAGAGGAGTTAGGGGCCAGCTCCGCTCCCCGCCCTATGCTCAAGGCCCTCCTGGGGCATAGTCCCAGGGGTCTCCTATCCTCCTGACGCTGGGGGACCACCTTCCTGTGGCCGGCTAAGAGTGAGCCCCAGAGGGACGCCTGGGGGGCTCAGGGGGTTAAGCCTCTGCCTTTGGCTCAGGTCATGATCTCAGGGTCCTGGGATCGAGTCCCGTGACCGGCTCTCTGCTCAGCGGGGAGACTGCCTCCCCCTCTTTCTTTCTTTGCCTGCCTCTCTGCCTATTTGCGATCTTGCTCTCTGATCTTTAAAAAAAATTTAAAAAGTGGGAGCTCCAGACCCAGGCTTGCAGAGCGGTGTCCCTGACACCCCAGAATTCCCAGTTCCCTCCATACACAGGTCCCACTCAGACCCCCACAGAAACTTCTAGAGCCGGCTCTAGAGCAAGCTCTCAGCATCCCTGCCTTCATGTGCCTTGCTCACTGAAGTTCAGCCCCATGCCCCCCCTGCTCTGCCTCCTGTTTTCCTGTGCATGGCCACTTCATCTCACTTATTTACATGCTTCTGTGTAAATGACGTTAGTTGGCCAGTCTCTCCCCCGCCCACTGGAACATGGACTCCACCAGGGAGCCGACCGGGGGGTGAATTGTCTGGCATGTTCCCTGCGTGTCCCCAACACCTGGCGCAGAGCAGGTGCTCAGTAAATAGTGACCACGGATATAAACAAATACGCGGATGACGAATTCTCAGCCATAACGTCCTTCATCTTTTAAGGAACATGGAGGGAGCTCACTCCCTGCCAAGCATTCTTCCCTCGGGGTACTTGAAGAGCCTCATGCAAATCTCCTATCTTCAAGCACCCTGAGAGCTGGAACCTTGGGGACACACTGAAGCATGTGATGTAGGCGCAGGGAGGATGGGCAGCCCCGAGGATGAGGTGCTAATCACTGGGCATTGACCAAGAGGCGATCAGAGTCCCCTCGCTCCCCCCCAGCCCCACAACTGCCCCTGCCACACCCGGATCACGAGGGCTTTACTCACTGCCCAGCCTGGTAGTAGAGGAAGAGGAGGAGGAAGAGGGTGGGGAGAGGAGACAGGCAGGGAGGTGGCCAAGGAGCTGCTGCTCCCAGACTCCTTACTTCTTCTTCCCCAAACTAACCTTAAAGGGAAGCAGGGAGCAAACCCTCCAATAAGAAGTCAAAGTAATGGGGAGGTGACACGGTGGCCAGGGGTAAGCCCCGCTTGGAGCAGGGAAACCGGGCGTTGTCTCAACCCTGGCTGAATCATGGAGTGGCACCGTGAGTCATAACCCCTTATTAGACTCTCCGTCCTCATGGGCAGATCTGTGCCGAGGCCAAAGGGCTAAGGAGGAAAGCCGGAGGCTGGCAAGCATCAGGCCGGCGCCCACCCAGTGTCTGGAGCACCAGCGATTCTCACACGTGGACATACTGGTCGCTGTGGAAACCAGCGCGAAGACAGCGGATCCGGGGACCCGGGTCCATGGAGGTTCCTTCCATGGAGGTTCCTTCCACGGAGGTTCCTTCTCAGCATCTCGCAGGCTTTAATTTAATGCAGACTTAAGCACCCAAGCTTTTCCATAGGTACCCAGAGATGTCCATTAACTGAATTGAGTATTTGGCCTTTGAATGCAAATTAACGAAAATGAAATAAGACTTCCAGTCCGGCTGGTCAGTCGCACTGCATACCTCGAGGGTTTCCATAACCCAGGGATGCGGTCCCGGCCTGAGGCAGAGCAGATCAAACGCGCCAAACGTGTGAATTACAGAGCACTTTTTCTGTAAAGGACCAGATAGTAAATATTTTCTGCTTTGCAGGCCACAGGTCTCTGCTGCAACTACTCACCTCTGCCAATGTCACAGGAAAGCCGCCATAAATAATAAGTAAACCAAAGGGCATGGCTATGTGCCAATAAAGCTTTATTTACAAAACAAGCAGAGGGCCAGAATTGGCCCACAGACCCACAGGCTGTAGTCCGTCAACTGCGCGCTAAACTCTGTGGTTATATTAATGCATCTTCGGTTGTTCCTTCCACGAGCATTGATGGGTTAGTTCTCGTGGGCCAGGCACTGGGGATACAATGTAGGCCTTGTCAAATTTTTGTAGGTACTCCTAGCTGGAGATCTTCTAGCTCTCCACCCCACACCTCTTCCTCTCTCTGACTAGTTAAGCACCTGGACCGATGTTGATGCAGGGAAGGACCAAAAGGCATTTTTTTTGGTTCGTGAAACAATGAATGAATATTCACATCCCCTAGGATGTGTCCCTCTGCCTGGAGCAGGCACCCAATAAATGTTCGCTGAATGAATCCACCTCCTCCATGAAGCCCTCCCTGACCACCTCCTGGTATTACGCACAACCTCATATATAATATGAGTGCACGCCCCAACAAATGAATTAAGTATACCGTGTGTCAGATGGTGGGTAAGTTTCTATGCGGAAACGTAAAGCAGGGTGGGGGGCGGGGACTGAGGGAGAATTGCAATTTTAAAGGAGGTGGTCAGGGAGGGCTTCATGCAGGAGGTGGATCTGAGCAGAAATCTGAAGGTGAAAAGAACCAGCCACAGGGAGATCTAGGAAGAGGGATTCCAGAAAGAGGACAGCACGTGCAAAGGCCCTCAACCAGCGTGAGCAAGGGAGAGGGAGAGCAGGGGAAGACACTGCTACGCGGAATGCAGCAGGCAGGGAACGATCGTGTTTTGAAGGCCAAGCTGTCAAGACCCACGGGTGGGTTATAATATACAGGAGCAAATCCCATCGAAAGAAAAAAGGAAGTATGAGAGGGTAGGGGGTAATGAAAGGAGGTAAGTGGCAGATATTCAGAAAATAGAGCAAAACGGCGTGGAGGTCAGAACAGTGGTCATGACTAAGAAGGAGCTTCTGGAGTGCAGGGGGGAGTTCTGCGTCTTATTCTTGAAGGTGCTTATGCAGATCGGTATATAAATGAAACAATTCACCAAGTCCTACACTTACTATTGGAGAGGGCTGCTCAGATCCACCTCCTCCATGAAGCCCTCCCTGACCACCTCCTGGTATGATGCACAACCTCATATATAATATCACATAATATACATATACACACATAATCTATAACATATATAATATATTTATATCACCCAGATATTTTAAGCAATTAGGCTTTGGCTGCAAACTAATATTAATAGCATAACACGAGATTAAATAATTTAAATAACTTCAGTGATTCAATAATGGGACCTTGACAGTCAAAAAATAGGGAGAAAGAAACCAAAGATGTGTGGGTAGGAAGGAACCTTTTTGGCAGCCTCAGAACTGGCCATTCTTGAGTACTCCTCACCGCCTGAGTAGTGTCAAGGGAGATGAAAAGACCTGCCTTCAGGGGGCTCCTTCTAGTTGTGAAAAGACAAGGCAGATGGGTGAGATGGGTCAGGAGACACCCAAGGAGAATATTTTAATGCTGATGGCCATGATCCATTTTCAAGGGTACAGTCTGAGTGGGAGGGAGCTCTGGAGACAGAATTAATTAGGGAAAGTAAATAGTTAGCTTCCTGCCTATGGAAAGGTAAAAAAATCAACTGAAAATTTTGGCTAAAAAGGGAATCCACTGACTCACATTGCTGCCATCATCTGAAGCCAAGGGTTGGAATTCAGGTATGGCTGGATCCAGGACATCAGACCATGTTGTCAGGGATTGATTGCTCTCTGTTTGCTCTGCTGTGTTCTGGGCGGGCTTCGTTCTCCCATCATGGGGTAGTGACGGCCGGCAGCCCCAAACCTACACTCCTTGCAGCCTGGCATCCTCAGCACCCCTAGCATACCCTTTCTACAGATGTGGAAAGAGGAGGTGCAGAGTGACTTCCCGGGGTCTCACACATCACTTGTGAGCAGTAGAGTTCACACACCACTCCATCTGGCTCTCAACCCTGAGTTCTTCACCACTGAATCATACTGCTTCCCATAGACCTGTTCTCAGGCTCTAGAGGAACTGGGTAGCATCTCCTCGACTTCAGGAATTCTTTTATCTGAGTTTTTCCCAGTCTTTTCTGACTTCTAACTGCCACGTGTCTGAACTAGGATCTGGTACAGTATGTAATCTTCAGCCAGTAAAGAGTCAGGAAGCAGTTCTCCTGTGCTCTAAATTAGATGCTGGGGTTTTGTAGACACAAAATTTGCATGTGAGATTGAAAATCATAATTTCATGGTGTTTCACAAAGAAGCCGGTGCCGTTTGGATGTCTTAGCACTTGAGTACATCTGAAATACAGACAGAGAAGGCTGTGACCCAAGCAGAAAGTTAAGAGCTGATATAGATCTGAGGTACAATTCCTTCGGATTCCTTGAGAATGTAAATGGTCCCAAGAAAAATAATATATTTGCCTAACATCTGTCATCGCATATTAATTAGAACTAGTTATATCTAAGTAACATTTGAGAGGGGCAATTTTTTGCCCTGGGAGGAAAGCTAAGAACTAATCTTTGAGTTACAATGCCTTCCAGTTCCATAAGAAAGTGGATGAACTCCCATGCAACGAATATATGTGCTTGATATCAGTTATTCACCTTTAATTAGAACTAGTTATACCTAACTATCATCCTCAGGGGAGGGGTGAATTTTGCCCTGGGCAAAAACCCAAGAGTTTCTGGACTTGAGCTAAAGAGTTTCCTCCAAACCCCATTAGAAAATGTAGCTGTTGAGGCGCCTGGGTGGCTCAATCATTAAGCGTCTGCCTTCGGCTTAGGTCATGATTCCAGACTCCCGGATCGAGCTCCGCATCTGGCTCCCTGCTCGGCGGGAAGCTTGCTTCTCCCTCTCTGTGTTTCTCTTTGTCAAATAAATAAAATCTTAAAAAAAAAAATGTATCTGTTCCCAAGAAAAGGAATAAATGAGCCTGATATCAGTCATTCACACTTCAGTTAGAATCAGCTCAAAGAGCTTTGAATACTCTTTTTCCCTCTGTACTGTTGGAAACCACCTGAGGTAACTTTAGGGATGAAAAGGAAGAGGGATCAGTGAGAGAGACATGGGTCTAGGGGACCTGCTTCCTGACAGGACTCGGCTGGTAGTCATTGATACTTTAGTGTTCACACCAGAATAAAGCAATAATGACGAAAGAGAGACAGCTCCTTATTTAAGGAATGTTATAAGGGAGGCATCTAGTCCTGGTGGAAATGCCGGGCTTTGGGGACACAGTTGAAACAACTTACTGTTGTAGAAAAGGCAGCTTTTTTTTTTTTTTAAAGATTTTATTTATTTGACAGAGAGAAACACAGCCAGAGAGGGAACACAAGCAGGGGGAGTGAGAGAGGGAGAAGCAGGCTTCCCGCCGAGCAGGGAGCCCGATGTGGGGCTTGATCCCGGGACTCCAGGATCATGACCTGAGCTGAAGGCAGTCGCTTAACCAACTGAGCCACCCAGGCGCCCCTGAAAAGGCAGCTCTTAAATGTTAACTCAAACCCAAGGTGAGCTTATATTAGGAAACTTGAAAAACTGTGAAGAATGCATGATCGTTGCTTCATTTGTAATGTTTTATTTCTTTGTGTTTAAAGGAAATTGTGTTTATTTGGAAGATGAGCAACAGGCATATGCCTTCAAATTCCAGGAGAGTAGATGATACAGAAGAAAGCATCCTCCTTGGGACACCCGGGGACCTCAGTCGTTAAGCATCTGCCTTCAGCTCACATCATCATCCCAGGGACCTAGAATCAAGCCCCGTGTTGGACTCCCTGCTCAGTGGAAAGCCTACTTCTCCCTCTCCCACTCCCCCTGCTTGTGTTCCCTCTCTCTCTCTCCAGTAAATAAGTATTTAAAAAAACCTATCCCCCAACCCCACTGTGTCTCACTCCAGTGGTAGTTCATAAATGTACATTCATTTCCCCTTTTCTCACGCACACGTGGTATCGTGTGTTCGGCACTATCCTTTTTCACTTACCTGGTGCACTTTCAGTGGGGAAGATATTGTCCTCAAGGTGACGAAAGCTATGGTCATGGGGTGAAAAAAGATCTTCCTCTTTCATACACACAGAGCAAATAAGCAGATCTGGAGCCTGTGTATGGTATTGTAATATCCGTGGGAGGAAGAATGCAAAAACCAAAATGGGGAGAAACACTGATGACACCAGATACACTCAATATCGTCCCGGGGCACCTGGGTGGCTCAGTCGGTTAAGTGTCTGACCCTTAGCTTCAGCTCAGGTCTCAATCTCAGAGTAGTGAGTTCAGGCCCCATGTGGGGCTCCATGCTGGGTGTGGAGTCTTCTTTAAAAAAATAAATAGTGGGCACCTGGATGGTTCAGTTGGTTGGGCGACTGCCTTTGGCTCAGGTCTTGGTCCTGGTGTTCTGGGATTGAGTCCCACATCGGGCTCCCTGCTCAGAGGGAGCCTGTTTCTCTCCCCCTCCATTTTGCTCTCTCTCTCTCTCACTCAAATAAATCAATAAAACATCTTTAAAGAAATAAAAAATAAAAATAAATAAAAATAAGATCTAGAATATTTTCCCCAGCCTAAAAAATCCGTTCATGCCCCCGTCCACTCAGCTCCCCACTCTAGCCTAGGGAACCACTTTATTTCCCCCAATATTCCTTTGTCTATTCTCCATATTTCATATAAATGAAATCATACAGTGTGGTACCATCATATGATAAATGCATGTCCAACTTTATAAGAGACAACTCAATTTCCCACACATTCTGGTGGGTATCGTTAACATTTTCACGTGTCAGTAACTGTTCAGAACCAAGCAAGTAAAAATTAAAAACAAAACCCATGCCGAAACAATTATGTTTGGGAAATGGTACCAAGCTGTCCACTCTAAGGACACAGCAGAGCATTGTAAAGACTCTGATCGGCACTCAGAGACGCTTCTTAATGGGCTGTTCCTTCATCTTGTTGGGTTAGAGCATCTTTCCCGCTGTGTTTCACACTCTCACGTGTTGGGAGAAGCTACTGCGGGAACGTTTCTTTCATTCTAGCTTAGCATTGCCTTGAAGTACGCATTCCTGTCCCATAAGCGAGATAATATGATGCCAAGGGCATCAAAAAGTCCTCTTGTCCCTCACTGTTTATCCTTATCGGACTCGTTCAGATATCTCTTCATTAGGTCATATAAATACTTTCTAAAGTCCATAACTATATATAAAAAATTTAAATACAAATAGCTTAGGGAGGGATACTAGGGGGGTCTAAAGTTACAGGAAGGGGGAGGGTGAGCGGTGCCAGACCCTTTCCTCTGGCACGTTTGGGTACAAGGAGGAGGGAGAGAACTCTAGCTGAAGGGCCCGGGGGTCCTGGGGGTCAGCAATGAGGGGAACGCGAGGCAGGGAGAAGCCAGAAGTCAAGCCTCACCAACTTCCCACACCTGCCGTGCCTGCTCTGGAAGTCTCCACGGCTGAGGCTAAATAAATATTATGGCTGGGATCACGCAAGCCGAGCCAAGCCAAACAAAACACTTAAAAATCCACCACAGGGTGGTTAGAGAGGAAGCAAGGGAGATCGGGAGGCTGAGGGGGAGAGGGGACAGGGACCTCCCCCTGCTGGGTGGCTCTCTGGGGTGGGGGAGCCCTGGGGCCGCTGGGGACACCTCACTCCCTCCATGCTGGGCGCTCCCCCAGACTGATAGCCACAGATGTCTCCCAGATGTGCTGCAGGGTGCCCTGGGGTGCCACTGCTGTCATGTGAGTCCCTGTCACATACAAGGTCCACACCAGACGGGGCACCTCGTGGGCCCCCATTAAATGTATGTTACATGAATGGATGGTGATGGGTCCGTTGAGAAAAACACACCAGGACGGGAACTCCTTGAGTGCAAGGAGGGTGTTCTCCTGACCGCCGCCAGCCTGGTGTCCAGCGTTGTGCCCAACGCACAGAAAGCTCCATTCAGTTCTCTGTTCGCTGAGATCCCAATAGCTTCCTGCTGTAGTTAGCATCAACTGAACTCCTTGCCACAGCCCCCAAGACCCTGAACATCTGGGTTCCAAGACCATCTCCTGCCTGCCCTTCCTTCCTCCTCTCTCCACCCTCCTCTTGCTGCTCCAGCCACAGAGGCCTCCTTGCTGCTTCTTCAACATGCCAGACCGGGTCCTGATCCCAGGACCTTTGCATGTGCTGTTTCTTCAGTCTGAAACACACTTCTCCCCAGATCTTCCCATGGTTGGCTCTTTCTCCTCATTCAGGACCGGAAATAAATATCATCTTCTTAAGGGGGGCCTGGTGGGCTCAGTGGGTAGAGCATATAGGTCTTGATCTTGGGGTTGTGAGTTCAAGGTCACCTTTTTCAAGGAGGCTTTTCCGGGTTTTGGCTGCCTTTCACCGTGGTCACATGAAGTTCTTGGTACTGCTTCTTCATTTGTCAGTTTCCTGATTTATTTGTGTATTTATGACACAGTTTGGTAAGTGCTTTGTCCCTAGGGCCTAAAACAGTGGTGGGCACAGAGCCCGTGCCTGATGAGTAAGGGCGGACTGAGCACCACTGCTTGTGCAGACACTTCCTAGATACCGGGGACCCAGCGGGCCACAAGGGAAACTCCACTCTAGCCCATAAGGCCCTGGGTGTGAGGAGGAGACAAAAAGCAGGTGGAGGAACCAAACAATGTCAAACAGTGAGGGGTTCTTGAAAACAGTGATGCCACAAAGAGCTGTGGGGCCGGGCTCCTCCGGGGGAGTGGGGGGGAGGCTCACACAAGCCTCTCGGCCATCTGGGCTGAATATACGAAGACAGTGACAGAGTCAGAGGTGGGAGGGAGGGCAGTTCCCGGCAGACAGAGCAGCAAGTGCAAAGGCCCTGAGGTGGGACCGAGTTTGGCTCAGTCAATATCCGGTGAACAAACGAACCATAGAAGATTCTAGATGGAACTGATTGCTGCTTAGGTTTGGCTGGGGAGGCTTGGAAGGTGAGTAGGAAGCTGCCAGCTCCTGAGGGAAGGGAGCTTCGGGCAGAGAGGACGCTCCAGCGAAGACCAGGGCTGTTCCTCTTGGTTTTGTTCTGCCTGGGAGTGGACAGGACCCAGCCAGGGGCCCTGGGCTCTCCTGGAGACCCACATCGTGGGACTCAGAGGAGAAACAGTCCCTGAAAGTAGGGGAGAGGTCATGGCAGAGCTGAGGCACCCCAGACTTTGGCCTTTGCCTCCTGCCGGCTAGAAAAGCACAAAACATCAAGATAACGGTCTTCCCTCCCTTCTCCCAGCCTGCCCCGGTGTCACTGGCCCTTACCCCTGTCCATCTCGCCTGTCCCCCAATCAGCACCCAGGGATGGGCTGGAACCTCCCCATACTATTTCAGCATCTTTGGGGGTTGGTTACAGAGCCACAGAGAGGAGCAGAGCAGAGCCTGGGAGTTCTGGTGGTGAGGTGAGAGCAGCCTCAGAAGCGGCGGGAGGCAGAGCTGGCTGGTCTCATGAATGGGGGTTTAGCATCTGGAAAGGTGAGCCCTGCCCGGGGCCATGGGGGAGGAAGGATCGAGGCCAGGAAACCCTCCCCCTGCTCCCAGAGTTGGAAGGAGCCTCCCACACACCCCCATTGTACAGATGGGAAAACTGAGGACCAGAGAGAGCACAGAATGGCCCAACTCATGCCTCCATCCCGGGGCTGCTCTTGTCTTTCCTCCAGGAAGGGGGCGCTTGGGCAGGATCGGAGGGTAAGAGGGGCTGCTTTCATCAGCCTCATGGGAGTCAGCCAGGCTGTTCACCCCTGCACATGCACCTGTCTAGAACTTCTTTTTTTTTGTTTTTTAAAGATTTTATTTATTTGACAGAGAGAAACACAGCCAGAGAGGGAACACAAGCATGGGGAGGGAGAGAGGGAGAAGCAGGCTTCCCGCTGAGCAGGGAGCCCGATGTGGGACTCGATCCCTGGTCTCCGGGATCATGACCTGAGCCGAAGGCAGTCGCTTAACCAACTGAGCCACCCAGGCGCCCCTGTCTAGAACTTCTAAAGAAATAAGCTTGCAGGCCTTGGGAGGGCCTGGGTGACCTCCACAGCCCATCTGGAGATGGGAGCGCCAGGGGCAGGGTGGGCTGGCCTGGGGGCTGAGTAGGGGGTAAGTTTGAGCCGAACGGACCTCAGGGTGGCATGCAGATTGGAAGGTGGGAGGAGAGCAGGCCGCGTGATCCTCCTACCTGTCCTCTCCTCGTCCCAGATGGCTTCCGCCACCGGTCCCTTGGACCCCATTGGCAGCCTGGAGCTCTTGGATCTCCTGTTTGACCAGCAGGATGGCATCCTGAGACACGTGGAGCTGGGCGAGGACTGGGACCACGTCGAGGACCAGGTGAGGACACGCCAGGCCCCACAGTCCCAGCTCCGCTCCACGCCAGAATGCATGGAGGGCTCACAGAGCTCAATTTTAACAAAGCACATCATTGTGTCAAACCTCTCAGCTATTTTAAGGGGTAGGTGGCATTAGCTTCTTCCTAGAGGTTAGGAAACTGAGGCCCAGAGAGGGACAGTACCGTGTGCAGGGTCACACAGCAGTTTGGAGTTGGGTTCAAGCTCAGCTGCACTGTTGTGTTCAGGCTCCAACAGGCCCGGGAGGAAGGAACATTAGCCCCTTCTGCCTTGCAGAAAGCACAAAGGAGGCCCAGAGAGGATGGGTGGCTTGCTAGGAGTCACACAGCAATCCAGAATAAAGCGTTAACGTTTTTAACTCCTACCCCTCCCTCTCCATCCCAGCAGGTCCTGCCAGGCCCCGACTCTGATGATTTCCTAAACTCCATCCTGGCTTCTGCAGACTCGGTGCCTAGCTCCCCGATCTGGTCCCCTGCAGCCAGTGACAGTGGCATCTCCGAAGACTTGCCCTCCGACCTTCCGGACACCCCTCCCCGTAGTGGGACAGCCGCCAGGGGCTGCCATACCGCGGAGTCAGGCAAGGGGCTCTGTCCCTCCTACCATGCTGGACACCCTTGCCTCGCCAGTCCCCTTGGACCCACAGCCCGAGTAATGGAGGCCTCCGTGGCCATAGACCTAGGTAGGTCTGCGTCTTTGTTCACTGGCCTTGCCTCGTTCCGGGCGCTGTGCTTGCACATGCCCACCTTTTGAAATAGATGCTGTCCTGGGCCCATTCCTCAGATGGTAAAATGGAGTCCCCATGAGGTTTAGGAATGAGTCAGAGCCACCGAGCTGGGCTGGGACCCTGGCAGGCTGACTCCCACCCCAGGGGCCATGCCTGGATCATGGAGACGCTCGAGGAAAGTGTGTGAGGTCACGGGACCCTAGGCTTTGGGACGCTCCTCCTGGATCTGGGGAAAACTTGCCTCACGCAGAAGACACCCCCCATCCCCGGCACAGAGTCCTTTGTCCTTTGAGCCTGGCAACGAGGTGGGAGCTCTTAATAGATTCCTTGGAGAGTTGACAAAACTGAGACTCAGAGAGGCCGAGTCACTTAGTCAAGATCACACAGCTCTGCCCAGTCAGGACAGGAACCGAGAGCTGTGTAACCCTCAAGTCTGTGTTCTGGGGAGCAGCCTGCCTGTAGGCATCAGGTGGGAGGGCACCTGAGCTGAATTAGACCTGGCCCCTGCCCTCAGGGGGAGATAAGGCCTCTCTGGCTGCAGACCTAGTCTATAATCCTGGGCAATAAGGGCCGCTCCCTCCTGGGCGGGCTGTGGGTCCCTCAGCAGTGTCCTGATAAATCAGGTTCCCAATTTTCCTCAGCGAGGAGATGGAGGCCCAAGCTGGGGCTGTTGCCTTCAGCCCAGGCCTTGGGTTGTCCCCCGATCCCTAGCACATTGTGTCAATCCTGGTAGCCTTTCTGGAGGCGGCAGGTGGAAGCTGGGCGCTCAGGGGCCTCCAGCTCACTTTTGCCTGGGCTTGTTCCCATCTGCCCTGGTCAGAAATGTGGAGCCCGGGGCTCTGTTCTGAGGAGCAAGTTGAGCCGGCCGACCAGCCTCCGTGCTGCAACCTCACGGTGAAAGACCTCCTTCTCTCCGGCAGTGCGGCCGCCGACCTGGTGAGCAGTCCCAACCCCCCGCCCGACCCCACCAGAGCATCGGGGCTCAGAGGGCTTCATGGGGCCCCAGTACCTCCATTTCAGAGATCGGGAGACTGAGTCACACACAGGGTAGAGCACTATAGACCAGACATCCTTCTAAATGCTTTCGATGTATCATCTTTTAATTCATAGCATTGCTAAAGATTGGGGCTCTTGTTACATTAATTTTACCCTTGAGGACATGGGCACAGAGAGGGTCAGCAATTTGTCTTAAGTCACACAGTGGCCACTGGCTTGATCCCTGGGCTGGCCTATGGGGTCACTGCACACGGACCCAGGGCCATCTGTCTTTCCGAGGGCTTTAAGTACCCAGAAACCAGACCTGATGACCCAATTAGTGCCCCCATTTCACAGATGAGGAGCCAGCTGAGATGATCAATAGCCTGGAATTCTGGGTAGTGGGGGTTGAGTCGCAGGACGAACAGATTGCCCCAGTCTGCGCCTTTATTCTGGGGTCTGCCATTCCATGGGGGGACATTTCGAAAACTTTGCCACTCAGATGAAAAAGTTCTTTCCTTTAGGATATTTATCTTTCATAAATTAAATTTAAATTTAATTTAATTTAATTTAAATTTAATTTAATTAAATTTAAATTTAATTTAATTTAAATTAAATTAAAAACCACTTTTTAAAATAGGCCAACACATCCATACAGCCCAAGTTCCAGAGGCACAAACAGGCAATGGGGGGGTCTTCTCCCTCACCCTACGTTGCCCGATACCTCCCTTCCCACATAGGTTCCGAGGACCCCTTCCAAAGGGATTCCCCCCTTCTTCTCCTTCTCCTTCTCTTTCTTCACCTCCTTCTCCTCCCCCTCTTCCTCTTCCTTCTTCCTTTTCTCCTTCCTCCTCCTCCTCCCCTTCTTCTTCTCCTTGTCCTCCTTCTCCTTCTCCTCCTCCTCTCCTCCTCCTCCTCCTCTCCCTCCTTCTCCTCCTCCTCCCTCTTCTTCGATTTTGACACAATAAGTCACATTCCACACTTAACACTGTTTTTGCCTCTTTATTTTTTAACTTGAGAGTTTACCCTGGCAATTGCTTTATATCATGATACGGGGGAGCCTCCGTTCTTTCTCACAGCTGAGTGGTACTCCCTGCCCCTCGCATCCGGGTCATGCCTTATCTACTCTGTCCCCTATTTGTTAGATAGCCCCACTGTGTCCAGCCCTTTGCTATCAGGGACAGCACTGCAGTGAATTTTCGGAGCCCAGAACAGTGCCCGGCGCCTAGTAGGTGCTAAATATATAGTTGTCAAATGACTATTTGTTAAAGAGATGGAAAGTCTGTGTGAACCCCATTTTGTCCAGGCATGAGGGTGTCTGCAGGATCAGTCTCCGGCTCAGAGGGCTGGTGCTGGCTCTCTTGAGCCCCAGTGCCCGTGCTGACCCCACAGCAGACAAATCAAGTTTCTCAAATCTGGTCCCTCTTCCATTTCCCTGTCGCTTGCCCGGCCCTCAGCGCCTTGTCCCCATGTCCCCCACTGCAGCAGCATCACGTGGCAGGCCCCCAGCTGCTGCACCCCGGGGCCGAGCACTGCCAGGAGCTGGTGCTGACAGAAGACGAGAAGAAGCTTCTGGCCAAAGAAGGCCTCACCCTGCCCACCCAGCTGCCCCTCACCAAGGTGAGCCAGGGCTCCAGGCCCCGCCCCCTTTCCTGCAGTTACCTGCCCGGGAGTGTCGCCTGCGGCCTCCCGCTGCGCTAGAACGTCAGGAGGTCAGGACGAGTAGGTCGCTGGAGCTGGGAATGCATCCTCAAGCCCAGCTGGGTGGGCAGGCGCGACATCCGGGCACCAAGGGTGGGCTTCCAGGCAGCGGCGGTTGGCTCCGGCGCTGGGAGCCTTTCTTTGTGCCTTTCCCGCTTTATCAAAACCCCTTGCAGGCCAGAGCTCACAAAAGGGGGGACCCGCAGGCCAGGGGCTCCCACAGACAGGGTTGGACGGGGCTGTGCTGCATTTTATGAATGCTTGAATGGATTGCTAACGTTTCTCTGGCCTGGAGTTTTCACGCAAGAATTCCGTGGTGTGGGCCCCGCCACACGCAACGAGCTCGCCACAGCTCCCCGCACCCCCAAGCCGATTTCACTCAAGTCAAGACCTGTGCTTGCCTTGTCCACTGCAAAGACATCCTTTAGCCTCTGAACCTACCTGCGGGCCCTGGGAAAGGCGCTGTTCCCAGCGCGGCTGGAAGGTGGCGCCACCGCCCCCACAGTCTGGGAGCCAGTTCCTAATCAGGACTCAGCAACCCCCTGCAGACGTTTAAGGGTTTTTTTTGTTGTTGTTGTTGTTTTTAGAGATCTTATTTATTTATTAGACAGAGAGAAACACAGCCAGAGAGGGAACACAAGCAGGAAGAGTGAGAGAGGGAGAAGCAGGCTTACCGCTGAGCAGGGAGCCCGATGTGGAACTCCATCCTGGGACTCCGGGATCATGACCTGAGCAGAAGGCAGACGCCTAATGGCTGAGCCACCCAGGCGCCCCTTTGCAGACTCTGCAAGAATTTAGAGGGAGTCCCCTGCACTCTTCCCGCAGTCCCTGGGCCTGGCGGGGGGGTGGGAGGAGGCTCCCACCGGAAGAGACCACGAGTGGACCTTTCTCCCCATGTCACTGTGCAGTACGAAGAGCGAGTGCTGAAAAAAATCCGGCGGAAAATCCGGAACAAACAGTCGGCCCAAGAAAGCCGGAAAAAGAAGAAGGAATATATTGATGGCCTGGAAACTCGGTAAGGCTGGGGGCCTGGGATGCCACACATGGGGTGGGGAAGGGGAAGAGAGGCCAGGAAGAGGGGTGTAATGTGACTAAGGTCACAGTTCGGGGGGCCTGAAAAATGAGAGGTCTTCTTCACTCTTGGGGAAATGTTATTTTTTATATGTATTGTAAGGATGGAAAGATGCCTGAAGATGGCAGAGAGCTCAGTCTTGGGGTCCCTTTATCCCCTAGAATACGTGACTGCAAGAAAGAATGTATGACTCATCTTGTTCTGGCTCTCTGCCTGAAGATGGGGTGCCTACTCCCCTGCTCTGAACATCCCTGGTCCTCAACCGTCACTGCTTCCTTGAGTCTGTGTGTGGGGGGAAGGACAGAGGGGACCTCGTTCTTGGCAGAACTTCCTCAATGAAAAAACCGTGACCCCAGTTTCATCCAATCACCTGTCTCTTAACTCATGTAAGGGAACAGGCTCCTCTTCTTCTTTAACAGAATTGTAATAAGTGAGCCGGCTCACGTCCTAACCCGGAACTGACCTGATAGAGTGTTGCAGGGCTATTTGGGTGTTCTGTGTCTTCCCAAGTCAGTTTTGGACTGTCATACATTTCTGGGAAATTGTTACAAATGTATCACCATAAACAGGTTCATAGTTGTCTCTCCTTATTTTGCTAAACTCTGTGCTACAGGTGAACACCCCCGTTTTAATAAACTCATGCTGTTCATTTGTGCCTTCTCTTTTTCTTTCATCTTCTTGATTCATCTTGCCAGAGACTTATTTATCTTGCCAGAGAACAACTTTCTGGCCTTTCCTCCCATCCACCTGTATTTCTGTGTTCTAGTTCTTCCATTTCTGCTCTTTGCTTTATTATTCTTTGTAATTTATTTAAATTCAATTCATTAACCTATACTGTATTATTAGTTTCAGAGGTAGAGTTCAGTGATTCAACAGTCGTATTGCTCTTGGTTTTAGTATGTTCTTCCTTGATGCTTTATTTTGGAGGGAGTTTCTTCTGTTGTCCTCTTGCTAATTTTCAACACTTGTGTCTCCAGTTCGTTGAGCCGTATAAAGGCTGACGAAGGCCTGTCCCTTCCCCCCCTGCCCTGTGTTAGCTGTCCGTTGCTCACTGTGATTTGCTCCATTGACATTACCATTGGGTTCTCTAGTCTTCCTTAATCTACATCATGGACTCTTTTCTATCCCATGAGTTATTTAAAAGGAAGACTTTTCCGTGGCGCAGGGGGTGGGGATGCTTATGTCTTTCCCTGAGTGCAGTGGGAAGACCAGCATATCCACATGGTGGGATTTGAGTTACTTCCATTCCGCATCTGAGTGGTCCGGGCCAGGGATCCCTAGATGGATGAACACCATTGTCATGTTGCTCAGATGTAATCCGCAAAGCCCCTCATCAACTTTATTTCATGCTGTTCTCCCAAACACTCTGTGAACTAGGTAACTGTTGCCCCATTTTACAGGTGAGGGGACTGAGGTCGGAGAGTTGAGTGGCTTGAGCTCCCCGGGAGGGTGAGGATTATAATTTGATTTTCCTTGGACTCCCAGTCATCCTACTCCTTGGTCTTCTAGAAGCATCAGTGCCCAAGTTTGGCATTCCATTCCCAGTGCTGGGGGCACAGACCAGAGTGAAACCTCCACACCAATGCAGGTTTAGACATGGGACCTAGGAGCCAGGCAGACCAGGGTTCAAATCCTGTCCCCGTCCTCAGACTTGCCAGGTGACTTTGGATGAGTGACATCCCATCTCTGACCTCAGGTTCCCCGCCTCTAAAATGGGGCTTCACAGGGAGATGTCAGATGGGTTAGCTGGTGACAGGCATATTCTGAATGTCACCGTGATATTGTCCCTGCAGGATGTCAGCTTGCACAGCCCAGAACCAGGAACTTCAGAGAAAGGTCTTGCATCTTGAGAAGCAGAACCTGTGAGTCTTGGTCCAGCCGTGGCAGAAGACAGGGGGGGCTGGCCCCCAGAGTCCCTTGCAGGAGAGGTGGACAATGTGGGGGACAGACTCTATCGTGGCAAAGCAGAGTAGGGGGTAACACATCCACCTAGAAAGGGGACATGTTGCATAGAGGTGGGCACTTGGACTTAGGGACAGGTGTTTCCAGTGGAGGAAATGGCACCCAGATGGCAGAGGCTAGAAACACAGTGAGCTGGGGGACTGCATGTGTTCTAAGGGGTGCAGCCATCTACCCAACATTTATTTAGCACCTCGTCTGTGCCAGGCATCACTCTGGGCCCTGGAACCACAAACAGTCTCCTGACTTAGAGAACTCATGGTCTAGTGGGAGACATACTCAGGACAAATGAAAGTATATGAAAGATTATTTTCAAATAGTGATTGTCACTGAGGGGGAGAGCAAAGCAGGGTGAAGGCACTGGAGAGTGAGTGGGGGCTTCCCTGGGCAGGGAGGTCAGATAAGGTGACCTTTCAGAGGAGATCTGATAGATGAGAAAGAACCAGGTACAAGAAGACATGGGGGAATTGTGTCCTTGGTACAGAGGGAACCAGCATGTGCAAAGGTCCTGGGGCAGGACCAGGTCTGGCGTGTTGGAGAAATAGCACGTGGGCCTGTGTGGCTGGGAGCTGAGTGGATGAGGAAGAGAGAAGGAGGGGAGGGGAGGGAGGAGAAGGGATAGGTCATGCAGAGCCTTGGAGCTATAGGAAGAACTTGGGCTTTTGTGTGGGGAAGCCCTGGGAGGATGGAGTGAAGCCCATTTCCATTTGAATGCCATCTGGCTACTGCTTGGAGCATGAATCCTAGGGGGGCAAGAGGGGCTTTGGGGGCACCAGAGGGGCTGGAGCTGGAGTTTTGTTGAGAGATGATGCTGGTCTGGGTCAGAGAGGTGGGGTGGCAGAGAAGTGAGCGGGTGCAAGGGGGTGGGGTGTTCAGGGAGATTCATGGAAGCAAAAGCGGAGAGTCTGGGGCTCTAAAGACCAGTGGGGCCAGGAGAGGTGAATAGGGTTCAGACATCAGCCAGGCTGGGAGACCCCAGGAAAAGGACAGGAGTCAGATCACAGCCCCATGGGGCTGAGCCAACGCCTGCCCATTCCCTCTAAGGTCCCTCTTGGAGCAGCTGAAGAAACTCCAGGCCATTGTGGTCCAGTCCACCAGCAAGTCGGCCCAGACGGGCACCTGCCTAGCGGTAAGTCCTGGTCCCCAGGATAAAGGGGGTCCTCGACTTTCGCAAAGAAGGTCTGTGCGGGGAGCTGACCATAGCATGAGCCCCAATTCCAGCACGATCCCATCTTCTGGGCCTTGGTTTCTTTGCTCACAGGGTGGGGGAGGGATGGGGTGACCTCCCCCATCTCTGCCAGGTCCTGCTGCTCTCCTTTGCCCTCATCGTCCTGCCCTCCATTAGCCCTTTCGTCGCCAAGAAGGCCGAGAACACCGGAGACTACGCACCTGTTCGAGGTAGGTGGGCTGGAGATGCTCTACCTTCAAAACCCCGTCTGGGTTACACTATGGGCACAATCCCCTTGTTTCCCCAAGCCCCTGAACTGGGCCTCTGGGGGACAGGGGAGGGGACCCCCTGTTTCTACTCCCTGAGACTGGGGTTAGGGAACAGAGGGGCACCCATCCCCCACCCTATCCCTCACGATCCTCCCAACCCTCTTAGTTTTCTCCAGAACTTTGCACAACGACGCTGCATCCCGCGTGGCCCCCGATGTCACACCAGGCTCCGAGGCCCCAGGACCGCGGTCCAAGGATGGCACACCCCGGGAAGGGTCTCGAGGCAGCCCCACGGTGGACTGGGAATCTCAGGGCATGTCAGCACTGGGCAACCTCACGAAGGGGCTGGACAACTCGACTCGGATCCCAGACAACTCCACACTGGTTCCAGGCAACTCAACACTCGCCGGGGACAACGCCACCCTGGTTCCGGACAACTCGACGGAGAGGCTGAACCGGGCCACCCTGCTGGGCTGGACTGCGCCTGAGCCAGCGCTCAGCTCTGGGCGGGTGGGATTAGAGGCAGCAGGGGAGGAACTGTGAGCACCAACCCCATGTGCCCCCCCCCGGCCCCTGGGCTTAAGGGCCCTTCTGTGGACAGTGATGGGCATGGGGGTGAGAGATGAGACCTGGCAGAAGAGCCAGGGTGGAGATTGGCAAACTCACGGACCCAGAAACACACAGAACATGCCCAGACACAGGGCAGCCGCAGGGCCAGGAAGCCCGAGAGACCCACAGACCCAGGCGGAGGAAAAGGCAGACACGTGCAGAGTGATCCGAAGACCCCAGACACACACACACACCATGCCCCAACAGCTCCCCTGTCCCCGTCGTCCTCCCTGCCCCCTGCACACAGGGAAGAGAAACAGCTGAGTCTGTGGGGACCCTGGCCCCTTGCCACCCCTCTTTTCTAAGATTGCAGAGATCCTTAATAAAGTATTTTGACAGAACAGGGTTGGCACAAAGCAGCGTGGGGTGGGAGCTGAAGCAGGGTCTTGGGCTCCTCAGCTCCAGGAAGGAGGGGCTGGGCCAGCCCGGGATGGGAGAAGGAGGTGCTGCCCCACTCGCTGACTGGAAAGGCCGCCTTCAGTACCTTGGAGAGCGGCCGCAAGCCGCATGTAGGGCACACCTAGATAGCAGGTGTCTGGGGGCCCCAGGGGGCCCTTCAGGGTGTTCGCAGAAGGTCTCAGGACCTGCCTTCTTGAAGGGGCTGCACAGCCCACCCTGCTCCTTTTCCGGATGGGAAGACTGAAGCATGGTGGTGAAGGGAGCTGGCCGGAAGACGGCTGTGTCTGAGTTCTCCTAATGCACGGGACTCCCATTCTGCTCTGAGCAGGTGCAAGGGGCTGTAAACCAGACCCCAAAGGGGTCTAGCCTCAAGGGCTCACAGCCTAGCAGCGAGGGGGAAGGGCAAGTATTAGAAACAACAGCTGCCGGCACAAGATCACAATGAGGGCTCCCAGAGGTCTGGTCTCCTCCCTTGCCCCCAGGCCTGGGTTGGCCCAGGCAGCCTCTACGGGGGTAAGGGGACCATGCGGTTCTGCATCCTCCGCCCCTCCTCCCCAGGACTAGGACCTGGCACAAGGTTATGAATATCAAACACAGACTCAGTTGCAAGAATTTCTGTTTTTATTGCATTGAAGACTTCTTTGGAAGCCTGGAGGCAGCCAGGAGGACACACCTCTTTCTCCCTCTAGCCCCAAAGGCAGTGCAAACCCCTACTGTCCGAGCCACCATGGAGTCTGAAGTCGCTCCTGAACGGTGGCTCTGCCCCTCCTCTCTGCCCACCAACTTCCTGGAGGGATGGTGAAGGCGATTGGGGGAGGCAGAGGATGCAGAGTGTGAGGGCCCAGAGGCAGAGAGAGTTAACTCTTGTTGCTGGGAACTAGGGAGGGCCTGGCCACATCTCCCCAGAGCATCCTGAGTCAGGGGCTGGGCCGGAAGGGGCAGATGCCCTCGGTGTCAGATTCAAGGTCAGTGTCCCCAGTGAAAATGCTCCTCTCTAGGCCTACCTGAGGCCCCCAGGGCTAGAGAGAGAGGCCATGGAGGGTGAGCCTGGCCTGGGGCCTGGATCTCAGCAATCAGCACCCTGACGTCAGCCCCCCACCCCCATGGGCAGGTCCGAATAACAAAGTGAGACCAGTAAGAAAAGATGAATCCGTGGTTTCTACAAAAAGCCCCACCCTCCCCGGGCCCCCTGGTCAGCTGGGGCCCCCCTCGGCCTTCACCCTTTTGGGGGGCCTGTGTGGCGCAGGACTGTCCAGCTGCTCCCTCTTGGGGCTGGTGGGCCCGGAGCCATTGAGCTGGGCGGGGGCCTCCTCCTTGGGCTCTAGCTTGGGGGCAGGCGGGCGAGGCAGCGGGGGCAGCGCCCTCTCCAGCACGCGGGGGCCGTCCCAGGTGGGGATTTCCAGGCCCAGGTGCTTCATAAGCCTGGTCATGACCTCATCCACATAGCCATGGATACGGAGGTCAGCATGGCGGTCCTGCGGGGGCAAAGACGGTCAGACTGAGGCAGAGGTGGGGAGGGGTGGGAGGCTGGGGCAGGGAGCATGTCAGGGTGGGCTCAGAACGCACATGCTTCGTGGGCTGAAGGTTGACAATGACCAGTCGGCCTCCCCGGCGCTTGGTGGCGAGGGGCAGGTTCCCGCTGGGCCGGATTTGCAGCGAGGTGCCCAGTGTGATGGACAGGTCTGCATTCCTGGGACAGGCAGGCAGAGTCAGACTGGGTCCCTTCTAGCCCAGCACGGGGGTCTCTGCAGCCGTCCATCCTCTCCTGACTCAAGCCTCACTGCCTCCCCCACTCCCCACAACCTTGTGCTCCTGCAACACGCCCTGCCCTGGGACGTCAGCTCACGCCATGCCCCCCTCAGCTCTCAAGGGCCGCCCGTAGCCTGGGCCAGCTTCCAAGCTGCCAAGTCCTGCCCCTGCCACTTCCCTTCTGCCTGAGCCACCTCTCCCCGCTAACCCCCGTTGGCAGAAACGGGGTTGTTGACGTGGGCAGGACCATCAAGGCTTGGGACTTGGGTTCTGTCCCAGCTCAGCCACTTCCCAGCCGGGTAGCTATCTATGCACAAAAGTCCACCTGCTGAAGCCTCAGTTTCCCTGCCCATACCATGCACCCAGTGCAGTGTGTTTGAGGAGCTGCTGTTCTTAAGAGGACAGTAAGGCCCAGAGCAGGGACAGCCGCCTCTTTCAGGAAGCCTCTCCTGACTACCCAGGGCTGGAGCTGGCTGTGTTTCTGCGTGTGCCCCCACCCACCAAATCCGGGCTCATCTGAGGGTCAGACCTGCTGGCCTCATCGGCGAGAGTGAGGTCCCGGTCAGGCAGAGCGTCCTCCCAGTCCAGGATGGTGTCTCTCAGCTCCCCCCTGTAGTGGAGGTGGGGGGGATCAGTACGGAGACACGCAGCCTCCCCTGGAGTCCAGTCCCAGCAGGGGGTCACTCACCTGCAGGCCCGCAGTCCCCTTGCCTTGGACACAGTGCAGAGCCGGCCCGTAGCCTTGAGGCCCATACTGCCCACTACGGTGTCCCGGACATACTGCCTGTGTTGGGGGAGGAAGGAGAGCCCATGGGCCGGGTCAGCCCATGCCCTGCCCCCCGCAGCCTGAGCTGCTCTCCCAGGGAAGTGAGGGTCCTCCACAATGCCGGCAGCACGGAAACAAAGACTTGGAAGTGTGTTGCAGACAAAGGAGACTAGAGAGATGCGACGATGACATGCAAAGTGTGACCCCAGGTTGGATCTGGTCTGGGACAAAAATAGAAGGCACAGGGGCACTGGGCAGCCAGGGGAAGGCCTGAGGAATCTATACAGCCTTCCGCATCCTGGCCTTTACAAGGAACACACTGAGGCCGAGGAAGAGAAGGGCTCCTGGGAGACACGTGTTCCACGGGCCTGGGGTGGTGGACACTTAGGCCTCAACAGCCTGGCAAGGACTAACAAAATAGGAACGACTGCCAAATCCACTTTGGGATCAGCAAACTACGGCCCTGGTCCTCGGCCTCCTGTCTTCGTGAATAAAGTTTTATTGGCACATGGCCCACGCCCATTCCTCACGGCTCTCATGCCTTGGTGGCGGAGCCTGTCATCCTGAGGGAGACTGTCTGGGAGATGGGAGCTGAACTGAAAATGTTCTCCCATCTGGCCCTTTCCAGAAGTTTGCTGAGCCCTGGTCTAGGCGGAGTTCAGGTTCATCATACGACGAAAGTCATTCATACGACTTTTCTGTAGATAGGAAACTTCAAAATAAATTTGGGGACAATTTTTTTTTCTTCTGCCATGGGGGCCCCACCTGGGCAGCTGCTCAGTCAGTGCCCCGGCTCCGGGAAGGGCTCTGGCTCAGCCTGCCCAGAGCGGGCAGACACCCCTCGGTGACACTCTGTTGTGGGCTGAACTGTGTCCCCCAAAAAGACATGTTGGAGTCCCAACCCCCAAGCCTTCAGAGGATTTGGAAATAGGATCGTCACAGAGGAATGAGATTGCACTGAAGGAGGCTGGCCCTCATCTAATAGGATTGGCGTCCTTATGAGCCAGGCACAGAGGGGCGTGAGGGGTCGGCAGGCCAAGGGGCACCAAGGACTGTAAGAAACCTGCAGAAGACACAAAGAGGCAGGAAGGAGCCTCCGCGGCACAGCCCTGCCGACAACTGACTTCGGAATCCTGGCATCCAGGCTGAGATGACCCATTTCTGTTTTGAGCCGTTTGGTTTGTGAGCATCGTTTCGGCGGAACGCGCCTCCCCAGGCGGAACATGTGCCCCCAGCCCACGTGGGAGGAGACTCACAAGGCCCTGATGCAGAGCCCGACCTGGGAGGTGACAGAGTACAGGGCCGGCCTGGGGACTGCCCACACCTGCTCCCTGCCCCCCACCCCCGTGCACTCACATCTTACACTTGACACACTCCTCTACAAACATGTTTCCGTGGAGCTCCGCCAGCTTGTCCCTGTGGGAGGAGAAGGGAGTCACTTTGCCGTGGCACGGGGTCCTGGTTCCTGAGGCTTCAGGCGGAGCACCGAGCCCTCAGCCTCCAGGAAGCCTTCCCTAAGCCCTCAACCATAGGACCAGTGGACTCCACTGTCCACATGTTCTACCGTACGCAGACGGCCCAGCCTCTCTGGGCCCGAGGAATCACGGATCCTTGCGGCTGACCCCACCTCTGTTACACGGACAGCACAGTCTGCTCACAAAATCCATCCACCATTGTGTTGGAACTGCTAAATGTCACCGGCTCTGAAGGACAGGAATTCTGATCCCCAGCTTGCAACGGAAGAACTTAAGGTAACGGGTGGCCCGGGAGGCATGGGCTTTGGAGGCAGAGGAACGTGGGAACAATTCCCAGCTCTGTCGCTTCCCAGCTGTGTGACCTTGGGCAGGTCACTTAACCTCTTTGTGCCTCAGGCCTCATCGTGAAACGTGATGACAGTGCTTGACTTTTGGGATATTTGGGGAAGAAATGATCAGGCCTGCAAGGCTCTTCCCCGGGCTCCCTCGGTCACCTCCCCCTTGTCCCTACTCCAAAGCCACAGCCGCCCCGGCCCGTTACAGGCTCCTGCCCTGCCTTCCCCTTTTGTTCCCTGGCAGTGATCACTGCCTGACCTAGAACACAATTTGCTAATTGATCTCATCTTCTGTTTCTGCACCACGAGAGCATAAGTCCCGGGAGGGCTGTCTTGCGCGCCCAGCGCCCTGTGTCTAGAACAGTGTGCGGCGCACTGCGGGCACCGGGTGAAGCGTTGGGTGTGATCCGTTTTGCTCCTGTCTGCATGCAGCGAGTGCTGGGGGATCAGTGCTTCCTCCTCCAAAAGGGACTCGGGCCCATTTCAGAAACAGAGGGCACAGTGGCCTCATTCCCCTTCAGAAGCCAAGAAAAGTCCTCTCCCCTTGACCCTCACCTACAAAAGTTGGCTACTCATGTCTACAACTGCCCCAGCTCTCACCCGCCGGCCCAAGGGTAAGATCCGGTCAGTCTTTCAGCCCTAGTACGGTGTATAAAAGTAAGAAAGAGTAAGACCCAACTACAAGTTCCCAACCGTGAGCACCCTTCTTCCGGCACCCAGAAGGAGATTTTGTAGCAGGCCGCGGTGCTGGAGGCTGAGGGCCATACCCCAGGGCGACAGAGGTCCAGAGCAGAGTGGTGAGGGCCAGAAGCAGCCCTGGGACGAGGAAAGGGGAGCTCAATTCTCGAGAGGAGCCAGGAGGCAAGGGCAGCGGAAGGCAGCTCTGGTTCACAGAGCCTTACAGGGTTCTGCCGCCTCGCTGCATCGCCAGGGGCCGGCATTGGTGCTCATTTGACAGATGGGGAAACCGAGGGCCTGAGGGAGCAGGGCCAGAGGCTGGCGGGTACCTGGGGAAGCCGGAGCGCACGTGCAACCCGTCCACGTTCTGGCTGACCAGGAAGCGGAGGAGGCCCACGCGCTCCAGCTGCACCAGCGCCATGTGGGTCTGCGTGGGCTGCGCGCTCTCGAAGGTGGTGTCGAATCTGGGGGCCAGGCCCCGCTCCTCCATCGTCCAGACGCCATGGGGGCCCCTGAAGGCGGCAGATGTGGGGAGACACGGAGAGTTTAGGGTCCAAGGAGACAGGGGTACGGAATAAGAGACAGAGCATTAGAGACAGAGACAGAACATCAGGAAGATAATGAAATAGAGAGAGACGAAGAGCATGCAAGAAAAAGAGAAGAGAGAGAAAAAGCGGGGGGGTGTAGAGGACAGCATGTGATGCATGAGGGCAAAACGTTATTCATTCCAATCAACATTCTCTGCCGCAGCACTAAGCCGGGCCTTGCGCTGGGGGATGCAGAGGTCCTAGTGGCCTGCACCCTGCCCTCAAGGAGTCCTCCATCTCGTGGAGGGCGGACATAAGTGGTCACAGACCC
>PITA01018659.1:0-39736 GCA_004023965.1 Spilogale gracilis
CATGTCATCTTTTTGCCGATGTTCTTTGTCTCTCGTGGCGGTCCAGAAGTGGGAAATATCACATTTCAGGCTGGTTTCATGGGTGTTCACGGTGGTCTTGTAGTGGTTTCTTTGTTGGAATTCAGCTCTCTTCAGGGAACTCCCTGAAATGCGGTCACCTGGCCTTCCGCCATCTTGACCCCCCCTATGTGCACAGTTTTAATAGACACCCCCACCCCCACCCCAAGGAGGTGACAGGCTCTGGGATTTAGCGTCTCGTCAGGCAGGGGTGAGGTTGCTGCTTTGCTCTGGGGATGTCATTTAGTAACTGAGACAATTCGGGGAGCAGCTCCGCACACAGCCCCAGGAGCCTGAGCCCGGCAGTCAGTCTTGGCTGCCCAGACTGCGCTGGGATTGTCTGGGGGAACTGCCGTCTGGAGACAATGCAGCCCATGTGACAGCCCCTAATGAGTCCCTTCTGGAATCCCACAATGGCCAAGCGGCAGAGGCTCCCTGAATAAGTCTCTCTTTTCTCAGCAGTGTCTGCACGGCAACCTTCTCTCTCATTCTCCTCCCTCATTTCTCGTCCCTCTTTTTCTTTTTTATTTTTTAACAGTATTTTTTTAAGATTTTATTTATTTATTTGACAGAGAGATATACAGCTAGAGAGGGAACACAGCAGGGGAGTAAGAGAGGGAGAAGAAGGCTTCCTGCCAACCAGGGAGCCCAATGTGGGGCTCGAACTCGGGACTCGGGGATCATGACCTGAGCCTAAGGCAGCCACTTAACAACTAAGCCATCCCGGCGCCCCTAATAGTATTTTTTAAATTAAGTTAAATTTACTTATTTGAAAGAGAGCAAGTGAGAGACATAGAGAAGCAGACTCCCCACTGAACAGGGAGCCCAATGCGGGACTTGATCCCAGGACCCTGGGATCATGACCCCAGCCCAAGGCAGACAGCCACCGAGGCACCCCATGTCCCTCTCTTCCTTTCCTCCTTGTCATCTTTGTCTTTAACTACTTTAACTCTCCTGTTTCCTTTGTGCCTTCCTTCTCCACCTCCTCAGTACTCCATCTTTCTATCACATCTTCTTAGACACAAAATCACCCTTCCCTATGCCATGTGGCCACCCCACTCCTAGATCTCATAGCTGAACAGCAGTTCATCCAGACACGCACCGCTCCCCCTTCCTAGCCATCCTCACCCCAAGGAGACTGCTCTTAAAGCATGCTTTCCCTGCTGCTGGGAGTATAGGGGAGTCAGGAAGGTTTAGTGATTGGAAATAAAAAGCACCTATAATGTAAGTTCATTATAAGTACTGCTGGTGCCCCCAAGTTTTTTTTAAAGTTTCCAGGCACCAGCAAGATGGCTTTTCTCTGCCATTAAGAATTGGAGAAGTCTGTCATGGGTATGGGGTCACATTTAGGCTATCTCCTACGGGAATGCACCTAAAGTCTGGAGGGCCGCCTTGGGGCTGCCAATGGGTCTGTAAGGAGCCCCACTGCTGGGAAGGGTCAGCTTCTGCCACCTCGGACTTTTCTTCGCCATTCACCCCTCAGCCTGTACTCCCCACCCCCATCCCACCTCTTAGGAACCAGAGCTGTGGAAAAAAATCAGCCCTGATGAATGGGGATTATGGGGCTCTGTGTTTTACAAAATGTGGTCAGGAAATACTGAGGGTCCTCCTTAGTTCACTGGTAAATTCCCTAGAGAAGGATAATGCAGTGAGGAGGGATTGAAAGGGGTCCTCTGAAAGGAGAAGAGCAGTAGGTTCTGACCCGGAGAGAGAGGTGAGGGAGAGGGCGGCAGGCAGGGGCAGGAACATTGTGGACACTCCATAAATCCTTAGCTTTACATCATTCACTTAAAACCTGGCTGTGAGGAACAAAGAGGACGATCTGAAGCCAGAGAGAGAGATAGAGAAAGACTGCCAAGGAGTTTATTGAGAAAAAGGAATTTGAAGATCACCAGCCTGTTTCACTATCCCTGACTGCTCACCATTTTTTCTCTGCCTCAATCACTTTCTTTGATATCTGCCTTTAGGAGACCTGGGTGCATTTCAGGATGAAATGCTGAATGGGGGGGAGCAGGGAGCCGGAGGGGGCAGATGACAACCACTGATGGTGGTAAGTGAGTATAAGGAGGGAAAAGGAAGCAGGAAACACTGCCCCACCCCCAGCCCTACTTATTTAAACCCCTGTGGGGATAAATCTGAGTGATAGCCTTAGAATTGCTCAGCGGGGTGGCAAGCCTGCTATGAACCTCCCAGATGCCTGAATTTTAAGCTAGAGCATCCTTTGGGCCTTCTTGCCCCTTGGTGATTCTCCGCACACCGTGTAGTAGCTCAAGTCAAGACAGCCCAGGATGGAGTCTCAGGATCGAGTCCCATGTCAGGCTCCCTGCTTGGTAGGGGGTCTGCTTCTCCCTCTGACCATCCCCCTCTCATGCCTCTCTCTTTCTCTCATCTTTCTCTCAAATAAATAAATAAAATCTTTTAAAAAAGACAGTCCACATTTAGTGAGTACCTACTATGTGTCGGGTACCAGGCACGGGACTTTAGATGGATTGTTTTTTGTGTCCTCACTACCTTATACATCCATTTTACAGTTGAGGAAGTTGAGGCCCAGAGAGGCTGCTAACCGTGCCAAGGTGACAAAAGAAAAAAATCACCGGCTAGACAGACTAATGTTTACCTAGGCCCAGGGGAATACTGGAAAGTCAGCGAAGCAAGAGGCTAAAAAGGTCTCTGCTTATTCTGTATTTTTGATCAAGGCTAGAGAAAGTCTCATTTAGATCCTCTTTAGAGCTTAAATAAAAGGCCACGTGAAGCAGAAACAGGAAAAGGAGGGCAGGCAGAGGGCATGACTGCTCAGCAGTCCCAGGACAAAGTGCCTTCCGTCGGGGCCAGGGGCAACACAACCGACCATCTGGACAAAGTCGGGCGTGCATTCGTGGTCCCCGTGTGTTTCCAGCAATTCCTTACCTGTCATCAATACTCCGGTTCTCGCTGCCACCAACACACGACCATCTGATCTGGGAGGCAGCGAGGGAAGTGGAGGAGAGAATCTGCAGAAACAAACACCATCAAAAGTCTTGGCTCGCTTCCCAGAGCGGCAACAGAAAAGCAGGAAGGAAGACGTCACAGAGCTGAGGCGGCATCAGCGAGTCTGTCCGGGTCTCCTCTAAGCCCGCAGGAGAGGACTTCGAAGCTCCAGGACTGACTGCCAGGGTGCTGCCTTGGAGGGGAGCTCACCTGCTGGAGGGATAGGTTTAGTGACAGACAGGGACACGAGGTAGGAGCTGAGCACTTGTCTTCCTGAATTGCTCTCTTCCTCCGCCTACCCCTGCAATATTCAACTTTTTGCTACAGCAAACCTTCTTTCCGATTGTTTTAATCATGCTTACTACACTTCTTTTTTTTTTTAAATACACGGGGCTTGAACTCGGGACCCTGAGATCAAGACCTGAGCTGAGATCAAGAGCCAGACCCTTAAATGACTGAGCCACCCAAGCACCCCATCCTTACCATATTAAAAAACTCGGTTTGGAATCATAGTATGAAGCACAGCTCTAACTTGGACAACCAGGAACCAGGAGTAGACTCCTGGAAAAAAGGCAGGAGGCAGGGGCCGGGGACTGCTTCTGAGACCCTTCATAGAAGGGAGGGAACACCATAGCCAAGCAAGGTTCTTGGTAAAGCTAAGCAGGCAGCAGAGTCAAATATGAAGCCATTCCTCTCATCAGAATACTGCCCCTTGCTCCTCAAAACTTTGAAAGGCAGAAGAGATGGAATTTTAAGTGGGCAGGGGTGCGGGGTATGGAAAAAGACGAAAATGAAAAATAAACTTGAAACATACCTAGCAGAAAGTACATTTGGTTTGAAAGAGTCTTTCCACTCAATTCTCTGCAGGCCTCTTCATAACAGAGATATGGTTACTTAAAATACCGTCTTGGCACCGGCTGAGTTGGGTCTCCTTAAAAATGCCTTCCATGTTTTTCACTAGCCCCTGCCTCGGCCTCAGCTCCTAACTAACTCCTGCACGAGGGCTTCACAGGACCAGCTGAGCTTGAGCAGAGTGATTCTGAAACCTGTGGCATCCCCAAGTGACACTAAGATTTGGGCCCACAGGTGTCAGATTGCAGCTCTTTTTTCCTACCACTCACTCCTTACACACACACACACACACACACACGCGCGCGCGCGCTCACACTCACAACATCCTACAAGGCCAAACTGTTTTAGAAAAATGGCACCCCTATTGATTCACGCAGAGTAGTAACGAATTTGTGTTCAAACTGTTACAATTCTGTTCGGTGTGGTTTAAAGATAATTATTATTTATTTAAAGATTATTTATTTATGTATTTATTTGACAGAGAGAGCGATCACAAGCAGGCAGAGAGGCAGGCAGAGAGAGAGGAGGAAGCAGGCTCCCTGCTGAGCAGGGAGCCCCAGGCGGCCTCGATCCCAGAACCCTGAGGTCATGACCTGAGCCCCACCCAGGCGCCCTAAAGATTTTTTTTTTACGATTGAATTTCTAAAGAAAGAGCAGTTTTAAATTCCCTTCTGGAAACACTGTTAATCAAGAACAGCCTCGTCTCCAGAGGTGAAATGGCTGACAACGAAGGCTCTGGAATCAGACTGTCCAGATTTGCAGCCTTGCTTCCTTATCTGACCACTTGTAGGTCTGTTGACTCTCTCCAAGCCTCAGTTTGCTCTCCTGTGAAATGGGACCTAACAACTGTGCCTACCTCATTGTTGGGAGGTTTAAATGAGATGAGCTGTGAAAAAGCAAGGTGCTTGCTCACAGCAAACATTCATTAAATATTAGGTATTGTAACCTCAAAACAAAACATTTTTTAAAAAGCTTCCAGCAGAGATCCTATCTAATACAGCTAATTGCATTTTCTATACGGTTCTTAG
The DNA here is from genome assembly GCA_004023965.1 of Spilogale gracilis. Classification (NCBI taxonomy): domain Eukaryota; kingdom Metazoa; phylum Chordata; class Mammalia; order Carnivora; family Mephitidae; genus Spilogale; species Spilogale gracilis. Next base: position 4,905 of record PITA01018659.1, read on the forward strand.
AAAATAAGCTCACATGTTCAGAAACCTATCACAGTCAAACAAGTGGCTCCAGGAACACAACAGTGAATTATTAGCCTCTCTCTAGCCTGAGTAAAAGCTTCCTGGAAGGGCCTAAGAGGACCCAGCACCCATCCAGATTGCTTTCTAAATAGGCCTCAGAAATCCACCCCAACTGGGACACCTGGCTGCCTCAGTCAGTGGAGCATACAACTCTTGATCTTGGGGTTGTGGGTTTGAGCCCCACATTGGGTGAAGTTACTTAAAAATAAAACGTAAAAAAGAAAAGTAAAAGAAAAAGAAATCCACCGCACCTGACTTAGCAAGGAAATGCATTTTTTTAAAAGATTTCATTTATTTATTTGACAGAGAGAGAGATCACAAGTAGGCAGAGAGGCAGACAGAGAGAGGAGGAAGCAGGCTCCCTGCTGAGGACCCTGAGATCATGACCTGAGCTGAAAGCAGAGGCTTTAACCCTCTGAGCCACCCAGGTGCCCAGGGAAATGCATTTTGACCACCTCCTTCAGCCTCTGCCCAAAGCCACGTAGAGAGGGAGGGCCAGGCTTCTGACTCGGTAGAGCCTCACACAGAGCACAGAGCGTGCGCGGGCTCTACACTGGCTGACAAAGAGGAAAGCAGGTTTTAGAAAGACTAATGGTCAGAGGAGTCGCCAGCCCTTCCTGAACCCAAAAGCATTATCCAAACATCCGAGGTTTCCGAAGACCAGCTTCCATGTTGTCTCTCTCTCTCTCTCCTCAGATGAGGGGCCGTTCTGCAGGGTGGTTGGGCTTGAGGCACCATGAGTGAGGATTAGGGACTTTTTTTCTCCAACTTTTATGATGCTTTGTTTTATTTTCTTTCCATTTTTATTTAAATTCAATTTCATTAACATATAGTGTATTAGTAGTTTCAGAGGTAGAATTTAGTGATTCATCGGTTGCATATAATACCCACTGCTCATTCCATGAAGTGCCCTCCTTAATCCCCATCACCCAGTTACCCCATCCCTCCCCACCTCCCCTCCAGCACCCCTCAGTTTGTTCTCTGGAGTTAAGAGTCTCTTATGGTTTGTCTCCCACTCTGTCTTGTGAAGGCCCGAGTGTGGCCACTTCAACGTTGTCCAAATGGGGGAGGGGGGGGCTCTGGTTGGCTCCGTCAGTAGAGCATGGGACTCCATCATGGGGTCATGAGTTTGAGCCCCACCTTGACTGTAGAGACTACTTTTTTTTAAAATATTTTATTTATTTGACAGAGAGAAACACAGCCAGAGAGGGAACACAAGCAGGGGGAGTGAGAGAGGGAGAAGCAGGCTTCCCGCCAAGCAGGGAGCCTGATATGGGACTCGATCCCAGGTCTCCAGGATCATGACCTGAGCCGAAGGCAGTCGCTTAACCAACTGAGCCACCCAGGTGCCCTGTAGAGATTACTTTAAAAAAAAAAAAGAAAGAAAGAAAAAATAAAATAATTTTTTTACAGATCTTATTTATTCGTTTGAGAGAGAGAGCATTGAGTGGGGGAGAGGGGCAGAGGGAGGGAGAGAAGCAGACTCCCCACTGGGCAGGGATTCCCAACGCGGGGCTCAGTGCTGGGACCCTGATCCAAGTCTTGGTTTCTGCTCAGGTCGTGATCTCAGGGTTGTGAGATTGAGCCCCACATCGGGTTCCATGCTCAGTCTGCCCTACCCCTGGCACCTGCTCGCTCGCTCTCTCTCTCTGATAACTAAATAAATCTTTTTTAAAAACCTGTTGTCCAAGTGGACTTACACCTGGCAGAGCAGCTCTCCGTGATCCTCTTTTCGCCCAAAGATAAAATCATGTCACTCACTGTATGTTTGTTCTAAACACGTTGTTGATATTCTCCTGATCATAAGAGGAGTACCTGGTCAGGGCCAGCACACCTTTGAGCAAGTGGAAGAAGGTCACCTCTTCCTTTGGGCAGACGTAACCTGCAGCGCGCAGAATGCCAGCCCCTGACCTACTCCAGCCAGGACACAACCCTCTCAACTGTACACATGACCCTGTGAACACACTCCTTGCAAAAAATTCGGATGTACAAACATATGTAAAAAAGGGTAATCGTCCTGTAATCACATCCCAAAGAAAGCCACTACTTTTTCTTTTTCTTTTTTAAATGTATTTGAGAGAGAGAGACAGCACATAAGCAGGGAGGGGACAGAGGGAGAGGGAGAAGCAGACTGCCTGATGAGCAGGGAACCCAATGCAGGATTCGATCTCAGGACCCTGAAGGCAGCCGCTTAACCGACTGAGCCACCCAGGCGCCCCATGAAAACCATATTAACAGTTTAATTAATAGACCTTTGCCTTGTGTTTTATTTTTTTTTTAAGATTTTATTTATTTGACAAAGAGAGAGCACAAATAGGCAGAGAGGCAGGCAGAGAAAGATGGGGAAGCAGGCTCCCCGCTGAGCAGAGAGCCCGATGCGGGCCTCGATCCCAGGACCCTGAGATCATGACCTGAGCCCAAGGCAGAGGCTTAACCCTCTGAGCCACCCAGGCACCCTACCTTGTGTTTTAAACAAAGCAAAGGTCTATTAATTAAAATAGAGTAATGAAATCAGTTAGGGAGAAAAAGCCTAGGTACAGGATAAAATTTTTAAATAGTGCCAAAGGGCTTAGTGTAAAAATCCGCTTCCTACCCCTTGAACTCCTAGTCATTGAGTTCCCCAGCTACGCATGTGTGTGTCTCCTTCTAGGTAATCTACATAGAGATAAGCATCTATATGTGTAAGTGTCTGTGGACTTGAGTGTACGTGTGTGCCCATGTTTCTTTCCACAAGTGATCTCCTTTTTAAGAAACGTATTTTATTTTTTAATTTTAAGTAGGCCCCACGCTGAACATGGGGCTTAAACTCACAACCCTGAGATCAAGAGTTGCAAGCTCTACCAACGGAGCCGGCCACGTGCCCCATAAGTGATCTCTCATATTCACAGTACAAAGCTTCTTGCTTTTTCCTCACCATATTAGTACATGCAGATCTATCTTATTCCTTTTAACAGATGTGCATTTTTGCCTTTATAGATGCACCATGATTTATTTTACCAAGTCCCTTATGGAACGGTCAGATGGTGGACACGTACATTATCTTCAGTGTTTTGCAGCCACAAACAATACTGTAATGATTGGGGCGCCTGGGTGGCTCACCTGAGCGACTGCCTTTGGCTCAAGTCATGATCCCAGAGAACCGGGTTCAAGCCCCACATCTGGCTCCCTGCTTTGCAGGAAGCTTGCTTCTCCCTCTCTCACTCCCCCTGCTTGTGTTCCCTCTCTGGCTATGTTTTTCTCTGTCAAATAAATAAAATCTTTTAAAAAAAATACTGCAATGATTATCTTTGTATATATGTTATATATATAGCCTTTCTATACAGATGCAAGGACATCTATCTACTCAATTCCTAGAATTATCGAGTCAAAGAATATGTAAAACATATACTGTTTAAATGTTGATAAACATTATTAAATGACCCCCCTCAAGAGGCTATCAATCAGTGCTTGTTTTCCCACACCCTCACAAATACCTTTATCTTCTAGTCTTTTAAAATGCATATCTATCTTTCTGAACCTGTCTGGGGGAACAGGTCTATTTTTAAATTCTTTTTCTCTCTGACCTCACCCATCCCAGTGTCACCAAAAGCTCTGAACCCCAGGAGAAGTCATCTGCAACTCAGTTAGCATATCCTTGGATAGAATCCACTTCAAAGTTGAATACTCAAATATTCCCCCCCCCTTCCAACCCTGCGACTTTGATCTTTGTCCCTAGGCAGGGCCAAAGCCAGGAACTGGGTCCTCTTACTCCTGGGGAGTCCTCAGAAATGCAAATTGTCCACTGTTCTGCCCCCTGCCCTCCCGTCACCTCTCCAGTCCCCCAGCCCAGTGCTTTGGCTGAGTGGCCCTTACTGGGAGAGGGTTTGTAAGTTGGAGTCAGAAAGAGAGAAGGGTTTAGGGAGCTCAGAAGAAAAGCAGAGGACAAAAGGCCAGCTGGTTCTCAGTGAACATTCTGGAAGGAGTCTGAGAGCTAGGCAAGAGACCATGGCTCTTAGGATTGCCAAGGTTTTATAAGGTCAGTTAGCTTTTATGTATGTGTTCTTGGTGTTTGCTTCCTGTTTCACCGTAAAACCCATAGCAAAGGGGGGCTGCTTGTCTTATGAGGTCAGCAAGGAAGGGGAATATATCCTTTTTTGCAGTTGGTCTCAGGGGGACAGAGAATCTGAGTGCGGTGGTAACAGCACAAAGACACCTGGAAAATGGGCTCCGAGAAAGGTGTCTTGAGCCTCAGGAAAGCTCTGGAGCTCAAACATCACCATGGCAGCCCCCATTTACCGAGCAGGTGCTATGTGCCAGGCGCTGTTCCGAGTGCATAGCACACATTATGTTGTTCCATCCTTACAACAGTTCGGCAAAGAACAGGTCCTGTTGTTATCCTCATTATACCACCGAGGACACGAAAGGGAGGTGAGGAACTTGCCCAAGATCACACAGCCAGAAAGAAGTGGCAGAACTGGGACCAAAGTCCAGACCTGTTGGATCCCAGAGGCCAAGTTCATCCCTCCAGGGCAAAATAATACAGAAGCGTCAACACCTCTGCATGCACTCTCCCGTCTTGTCCTCCTCAATGATCCCAGATGACTTTGTGTATTTTCAGATGCTGTTCCTCATCTTTTAAGATTCAGGCATCCCATCCTGTGAGTTGAATCTGTTCCTGAGCTCTCCTTCCCTAACATCCTGTAGGGGCCCCTGGTGGGGCATGGCTTGTGATGTTGGGTGCCCACCACAAGACTGGGCGCTCCTTGAGACTGTGTCCTCATCTCCCCTGCCCCCTTCGCGCACCAATGCTCAGTGAATACGTGCTGCATTCAGGTCAGCTGAGCCACCATTACTGCCAAGTCCCTTTCCCACTCCCAGTCGGTAGGAGAGACCGAAATGTTATTTATAAAAACACCAAGCCAAACAAGACCGTCCCTTCCCTGAGATGCTGAAGCTGTTCCGAGAACAGCCAGGGGGTAACCAAATGGCAGCCAGATGGTAACCGACTGCTGCTCCCTAACTCCAGGGGCCTGGGGCAAAAGGCTTGGCCTCCCACCTGCTCCCAGGGACCTGTGAACATTCCCTTTGTAGGCAGAATCCCAGACAGTTCTTTGCTCCTCCTGAATCCCATCCTACCAGTCCTGGGAGCTGAGACTTGGCTGGCTCCCTCTAGTCTGAGGGACTCCAAAAGCTGGCTAGAGCAGCTTTCCGGCCCAGCCCCAACCCAGTATAGATGTTGCCGCCCCCCCCAACTTCTTCTGTTAACTCCGCGGTACCAGTCCACTGTAGTGGGGGTGCTCATCTTGGACAGGAACAGCTGAGCCCTAAGATAATGAAACTCCAGTGGAGCAGGGGAGCGCTGGGGAGAGAGGAGGAGTTCCCTTGTCTTGTCCATGGAAGAACTCTGAGGCCACAAGGAGCTAGAGGAAGAAGGAAGGGATTTTCTGCAGTGTTGCGAAACAAAGAGAACCTATGGGGCTTTGGGGAGAGCTCTGTTTTCCTCCATTTCATTCAGCACCATTTCCCTCCTCCCACAGATCCAGGAGGCAGCAGGCCCCCAACTGGTTATCAGGTCCTGGAGCATGAGGGCCTTTGTCTCCCCCTCAGACATCTAGCTGGCAGGGCAAGGGCCCTACAAACCCTCCCTGACCCTCCCGGCTCTTTGTTATCTCAGAGGGAAGATTACATTTCTGTGTGGGGAGGCCAGGTGCCAGGAGTCCTCAGAGCAGGACAGAGGCAGGCTGACCCCCATTGCCTGCAGCGGCTCAGGGCTGCCCTGGGGATGCTCTCCCTCCAATGGCCTGGCGCCTGTCCTGATGTGGAGGGTCCACACTTCAGAAAGGGGGGGGGGGAGTAGCACGGAAGGGACTGGGGGCAGGAAGGATGAAAGCAGCCAGCTCTCAATTTTTCTGGAGCCATGTCTATGGTTTGGATGGCCCATTCATTTTCTGGGTTCCTCACCTCTCCATTCTGCTGTCTTTGGCTGCTTCCTTGAGAACTGGAGGAAGGAGAGCTATCAAGTTGGCCCCTTGCTTTCATTTTGGTTTCTTGCTAGATCTCTGGGGAAATCTGTTCAGTAGCAGACAGATGGGCATTTAGATCATTCTCTTTCTGTTTCAATCAAGGACACATCCTTCAGCCTCCTCTTTTGGGTTCAAGATACTTTTAAAAGGCTTCCAAATCTAGGGGCGCCTGGGTGGCTCAGTTGGTTAAGCGACTGTCTTCGGCTCAGGTCATGATCCCGGAGACCCTGGATCGAGTCCCACATCGGGCTCCCTGCTCTGCGGGAAGCCTGCTTCTCCCTCTCGTTCCCTCTGGCTGTGTTTCTCTCTGTCAAATAAATAAAATCTTAAAAAAAAAAAAAAAAAGGCTTCCAAATCTAAAGAACAAAAGGGCTGGATTGAAAACTCCCTGTTTTAGAAGACTCAGAGAAAGGAAGGGGGATATATTCCCTTTTAGTAACAGAGCAGGAAAAATAGTCATTGGATGTTAACATAAACACTGTATTTGGCTTGACTTCCTAATTGGCTTGACTTCCTAATTCTGTTCCCTTCAGTTGGATTTCCTCCTCTGCTAACCTGGGTTTGCTACTCTCATCAAATCCAAATACATATGGAACACCTCCTGAGCAGTAGCATCAGATACAGAGATACAGCAGTCTGGAAACTAGTTAGAGAGAAAGAGTTTAAAACAAAACAAAACAAAACAAAAACTAAGAAAGTTAAGTATCAGATCACTGGGACAGATCAGAATGTCTGGAGAGTTCCAGGGACTATCAGGGCTGAGAGTGGCAGGGAAGGCCTCTCTAAGGGGGAAGCACATGAGTTTGGCCTTCTTATATGTCTGGAATGAACATTTATAATAGGGAAAGCCTAGAGTGCCTGGGTGGCTCAGTTGGTAAAGCATCAGACACTGGATCTCAGCTCAGGTCTTAATCTCAGGGTTGTGAATTCAAGCTCCGTCCCCCTACATCGGGTGCCACACTGGATGTGGAACCTACCTTAAAGAAAAATGAGGAAGGTTCAATGGATGAGCAACTTTTATGGGAGGATATCTTGATCAGGATAAGACCATAAGGCTTAAAGATGAGGGGGACAGGCTTGTGGGGGGAATAACCCTATCACCATGGCTGAAGTTTCTTTATTCTACAAATATGTGGCTTCCTGTTTTTTATTCAGTTTTTTAAAAAGATTTTATTTATTTATTTGACAGAGAGATCACAAGTAGGCAGAGAGGCAGGCAGAGAAAGAGAGGGAAGCAGACTCCTTGCTGAGCAGAGAGCCTGATGTGGGTTTCGATCCCAGGACCCTGAGATCATGACCTGAGCCGAAGCAGAGGTTTAATCCTCTGAGGTACCCAGGTGCCCCTTTATTTGGTTTTCAATTTACTCAACCATTCAACAAATATTTATTGAATATTTACTCTGGTCAGTCAATAGACAGCTATTGAACTCTTACTATGGGAACGACACCATGATGGTCACTATTTTTTCACTTGCTGGTCAAATAAATAACTTAGACCATTTCCTTAAAAAGCTTGAGGGGTTGGTGGGGTGGCGATGTGGTACAGGCCCTAACTTCACTTACATAGTGGATTTTTTTTTAATTTATTTGTTTATTTATTTATTTATTTGAGAGACAAGGAGCACAAGTGGGGAGTTGCAGAGAGAGAGGGAGAGAATCCCAAGCAGATTCCCCACTGACGGTGGAGCATGACAAGGGACTGGATTCCAGGACCCTGAGATCATGACCCTGAGCCAGAAGTCAGATGCTTAACCAACTAGGCCACCCAGGGGCCCCTGCAAAGTGACTTCTATTTGTGTAATACTTTAGTGCACTGATATCCATTATTTTATTTGACTGTCCTGATAATCTTTTGGAAGACTCTCAGCCAGCTGGTGGGGTTGGGACAGGTAAACAAGTCCTGATTTTTTTCAAATGTATGACTTGCCCAAAATCAAACAGTTCATAAGTCGAAGACCAGAATGGGGGTGTCTTTCATACCCTACCGATGGCCCCAACCTGGCACCCTGGGAGCCTCAGAAAAAATACAGACTGTTGGCTCCTCCCTGGCACAGTCTGATTCCTTAGGTCTGAGCAGGTCCAAGAATTTGTATTTTTCACAAGTTCCCCAGAGGACTCATGTGCGTTTGGATTAGGGAACCACTAGATTATAGTAGAAGGACCCAGAGGAAAAGGCATTTTAGCCACTTTTCCTCAGGTTCCAAAGAACCTTTTCCTCGGGTACTCTGGGGTGGGTTCTAATTTCTAAACCAACAACATGCCCATCTCCCACCACTCACTCTTTGCTTCCTAAAATTCACTGCAGGTTTAAGACTTCTGGAGGCCGAGAATGGTGCTGCAGAATTCACAGGGCCCCGCTTCCCATAGACCACAAAACCTAAACTCTGTGGCTAGGAACCGTGGGATGGAAGGGAAAGGTCTGAAGAGCGGGGAGATCTTGTCATGAAGAAAAACAGCTTGTATTCATGGAGTGTTAACTCCATGAGGGAGGCCCTCCCTCCACCCTCGACTCTATATGCAAAGCGCTATTATACCTCCTTTCATAGATGAGAAAAGTGAGATTTAAGGCGAGAATCATTGCTCCAAGGCACAGCGTGCGACTCCAAGGCTCCGTACAACTTCGGGATGACAGCGTCTCCCCACCTCACCCCCCAAACGGCTCGTGCGTCTACGGCCTGAAATTCGGGCGCCCTCCCGGCGGGGCTCAGCTTCACGGGCACCGGCGCCCGGGGAGACCAGACTGCCGGAAACGAGCGGCCGAGCGCCGCGCCGCTCGGCCGGCTCCCCCTTCTCGGGGGCCGCGGCTGGGAACTACAAGGCCCAGCAGGCAGCAGCAGGGGGAGGAGGAGGGGGTGGGACTAGCGCGGGTGGGAGTGAGAGCGAGCCCTCGCGCCTCGCCGGCGCACAGCGCTCCGAGCGCTCCTGCGGGTGCTAGTGCGGTGGCCTGGGCAGCGGGAGGCGGCGAGCGGGAGCCCGAACTCTGGTCCAGCCGCAGCGCGGAGGAGCCTGGGCTGTGCCCGGAGCTAGGCGGCAACGTCCCGACTGGACCGAGACTCCGCTTAGCGCATTGCGGCGACCCAGCCTCTCCCCCGCCGCGAGCGCGCGCCGCCGCTGGAAAAGCAGCGGAGACCGAGGACTTTTCGCCGGTCCGAGGGGCGCTCCGCAGGGCGCACCATTCTGGTGCTGCAGTCGGGCACGCCGCGGCGTCGGGGCCCCCGCAGGGCGATGGAGCCGGGTCTGCGAGAAGCGTGAGGCGCCGCCGCCCGGTTCCGGAGAGGGGGGCCAGAGGGTCTGGAGACCCCGGGCGGCGGACGGGAACCCTCCCCCCGCCCCGCCTCCGGGGCACCAGCTTCGGCTCCATTGTTCCCGCCCGGGCTGGAGGCGCTGAGCACCGAGCGCCACCGGGAGTCGAGCGCCGGCCGCGGGGCTCTCGCGGCCCCGCCAAGACCCGAGCGGAGCCCGGGGGCGGCGGGCCGGAGCTGGGGACGCGGGCGCTCGCCCGCCGGCACAAGCCACGGCGGACTCTCCAGAGGCGGAACCCGAGCGCCGAGTGAGGTAAGAGCCGCGGCGCCCGCAGATCCGGGGCGGGCTTGGCGTCCCGAGCGGCCCCCCGCGCCAGAGCCTCTCGGCTGCGTTTCTCCCCCGCCGCCGCAGCCCAGTCGGGTCCGGCGCCTCCCTCCACTCGTTACTCTAGCCTCTCCACCTCCGGGTTCCTTCCCCAGCGCTTTGCGCCCCGCTTTTGTCTCCCCTCCCAGCTCCCCGCTCGCGTCGCCTTCTGCGCCCCCTCCCCGCGCTCGTCCCGCCGCTCCTCCTGCTGCCCAACTTTTCCGCCAACTCGGGCCGGGGAGCTGGCGAGGCGGCGGCGGCGGCTCCGCGGTGAGTTCTGGGAGGGACAGGGCCGGGGCGAAGGCGGTGATGGCCCTTGGTTCCCTCGGACTGGGGGAGGGAGGGCGAAAGTGGCCGCGAGGTGTGTGTGTTTGTGTGCGTATGTATGTGTGTTCTGCGTGTGTGTGTGTGTGTGTGTGTGTGTGTGTTGCATTCCAGTCCATCTCTTAATCACTAGCGAGGACTCACCCCAATTCAGCAGGTAGCTTTGAGTACCCGGGATATTTCTCAGTCCCTTTCCACCTCCGGGAGAGTCTAGGGGCAGGATTGGGGGTGGCTGGATAGGGGCTGGAAGAGGAAAGGGAGTGGAGAGCTAGGTTAGCTTCTCCTGGAATAGGTTTTAAGGAGGTGTCGTCACCAAATGGCCGAATCTGCTATAGCGGAGAGCGAGAAAGGAATTCCCCTTTCCAGAGGGGGTTATCTCTACTTAGTCCATCCCCGAAAGGGTTGGAAGTTTGTGGAAGGGAGGTAGCCCAGCGGGTGATGTTAAGCCCCATTATGGGGTCGGGGGGAGGGGAACTGGTTCTCGGAGGTGGGGGAAGGGATGAGGGTTTTGCCTGGTGCGGTTCCCTCGGCAGTGCTGCATGTTGCTTCTCTGGCTCGCACTGTCTGCCCACCCCGCTCCCGCCTCCCGTTATGTTTGGGGTTGGGAAAAGAGGAACTCTCGTTTGCAGAGGAATTTACTGACATTGTGGATGGAGTTCATTTAACACATATCCTAAGAAGTCAGCGAGACACCTTCGGGCGGGGGTGTATTGGGTGACGGTGGTGAGGCTTGCTTCTCCTTTCTGGGCCCAGAAGCTGTTGGCCCACCAAAAAAACTGCGGTGTCTTTCTTCCCCAACACTCCCGCCTCCCCCCCCCCGCATTTTCCAGATGTAGCAGCCGCATCTGGTTCCGTTTCACCCCACACCGCAGCCACATTAACATCCCTTTCCCTCCCTTCCCCCTCACCCAAATTAAACCTGGGATTCTTCAACTTGTCCTTCCCACCTACCTCTCTGATATTTTCTGAGACTTGGAGATGAGGCGTTGGGATTTGGGGAGAAAAGAAAGTTACCCTGGAGCCCAAGTTATTTAGGCTCTGATAGTGGCGGTGCTTTCTAGATTGTGCCGAAAAAAGGATTTGTAGGAGATGGGGCCACGGGTTTTTTTTTGGGGGGGGGAGGGGGCTGGCACTCGCGAACGGGTCATCTGCTGGAGGTGGCCTCTTTGGCCGTGCGTTTGACCCAGAACCTGACGGAAGTTGCTGGAACGACAAAGCATTGCTTTTTCCATCCCTTCAGTGGTAGCTGGAGCAGCCGGAGCGCCGGACCCTGTCCGGAGTCCGCCTTCGGGTCTCTGGCTTCCCGACGTTGGCGTCACGCGTCCGTTTTCCACCCTCCCCGGAGCGAGCCCCGGGCGCAGCTGCGGAGGGGGGGGGGCGTGTGAGGAGGGCGGATGCTGTTGCTGCCGGGGGCTCTCCCAGTGCGTTTTATTTATTTATTTTTTTAAGATTCCTTATTTATTTGACAGAGAGAAACACAGCCAGAGAGGGAACACAAGCAGGGGGAGTGAGAGAGGGAGAAGCAGGCTTCCCGCGGAGCAGGGAGCCCGATGTGGGACTCGATCCTGGGTCTCCGGGATCGTGACCTGAGCCGAAGGCCCGTCGCTTAACCAACTGAGCCACCCAGGCGCTCCTCTCCCTGTGCGTTTTAAAGGAGTTTCGCTGGGGGCGCCTGGGTGGCTCAGTTGTTGGGCGTCTCCCTTCGGCTGGAGTCACGATCCGGAGAGTCCAGGGATCGAGCCCCCCATCGGATGTCCTGCTCGGTGGGGAGCCTGCTTCTCTCTCTCTCACTCCCCCTGTTTGTGTTCCCTCTCTAAGTGTGCTTCTCTCTGTCAAATAAATAAAATCTTTAACAAAAAATAAATAAAAGAGTTACGTGGGCTGCAGCCCCTGGAAACTAAAGTGGGGCATTTTACCTATTAGTGGCCATAGGTTTGAAAGCGAGTGTTAGAGTGCTGAGGGTTTTTGTGGTTTGGGTGCGTTGTTGTTGTTGTTGTTGTTGTTGTTGCTGGTGGTGGTGGTGGTGGTGGTGGTGGTGGTGGTTTTGGTTTTGTGTTGTTTTGTTTTGGGTAACACCCTTTGAAGTAGGCAAGCACCCTACTGTCCAAAGTTGAAGGAGGGTGGGGAGAGTTAGTGGCTCTCACCCTCTCTTTTTCAGTCTCTCAAATTGAAAACACTTCTCTGGTTTCCTCCTTTGGGTGGTAGTTTTGGAGGCTGAAATGAAATCGCACTTTCTCCAGACGTGGTAATTAAGGTGACTGTTTCCTCCGCAGATGTGCCCTGCCCTTTGCACCTCCGGACCAGGGCTTTTTTTGGAATACGGTCTAAACTATAGAACGTTAGCCTTGAGACTGTTTAGCAGAAAGTGGCCATTTTCCCTGTTGGCTCAGGCTCCCGGTTTCCTCTCTGAGGCTTTAAAATCTTAAGTAGCAGGGCCCCGTGGGATGTGTCTCCGTCTGGCTAATTACCCTCAAGCCTGGGTCATCTCCCTTCCTTTCAGTGACCAAGGGACAGCCATTGCTGACCTTCTGTCTTGATGGCCTCCCTCTCTACTGACTTGTTTACATATTTCCCCCAGTTGGGAGGGGCTCCAGGGCTGCCGCTGACCCCTAGAGGAGCCCAGGGTGTTTAGGGACAGCGAGGTTGCTGGGGCCTGACTCCAGCTGGGATGGTTACATATTGCATCGGTGACGAGCTCCTTGAAATATCTGTTCCATTCACTCTTACTCATCACCAAGTGTCAGCTTTTTAATGAGGGCCATCCGGGTGGAGAGCATCTTGGACACGTGCACTTCCACTGCCTGCTTTTACCGAGCCGGTCCAAATGCCCATTTTGCAGGCATTTTCATTTGGGCCAGAGTGGGCACTAATTTTGGTTCCAAAGTAGACAGCCTTGGGTGCTTCTTTTCCTTTGGCCTCTGGCCACGAAGGATGTTAGAAAGTTCCAGTAAAATAGCAAGTGAAGCAAAAGAACAGGAAGAAATAGAGTTAGGGGCATGGCAGATGCTGTTAACGTCCCACCTGTCTTGAGGGAGATGAGAGTCCATCCAGGCAACCCCACGGCTGTTGGACTCCAGAGGGCGGGAGGAGCCTGTCGAACATTGAGCATGCAGACCCCAGTAGTGGAGACCCAAGGAAAACCCATGGGTTTTTGCTTTCAGGTGCATGCTTTGTGTTTGGGGTGTTGTCCTGAAAAAGGTTCCTAAAATAGGAGATTTGTTCCTGTTAGCCACCAGCTTCTCCAGACACACTCTTTTTTTTTTTTTTTTTTAAGATTTTATTTATTTGACAGCGAGAAACACAGCCAGAGAGGGAGAAGCAGGCCTCCCACTGAGCAGGGAGCCCGACATGGGACTCCATCCCGGGTCTCCAGGATCATGACCTGAGCCGAAGGCAGAGGCTTTAAACCACTGAGCCACCCAGGCGCCCCGGAACACACTCTTCTTTGCCTTCATTTTTAAAGCTCTTTCATTAAAATGGCTGTTAAGGTAGAGCTTCCTGGGAAAGTTTGAGCCTGTTGCTGCTGGAGGCAAAGGAGCTAGAACTGATTCAGAGGGCTCATTCTGAAAAAGCCTCATCCCTTGAGATGAGTTTAGTCTCCTCTTGGGAAATTTGTCTTGCATTTGCTTTCCCAAGAGCTTTGTTCAAGGTCTGAGCACACCAGGACTGGTAGGAGTCCAGATGTGGAGCTTTAGGGAAGATTCTGGTGTTTCCAGAGAAGATTAAGTACCAGACTTGGGCTACGGTATTTGCTTTCCTCCCTAAGTTTGCATCTACCTGAGGCAGAGATTTCTCTCCTCACGACTCCTCCTCCTTGCAATTAAAGAAGATATATTTTGTCTTCCCCACCCCCTCCCAAGTAAATACCTGTCACCTGGGTGAACAAATCCGTGAAAAGGGTGGTGGCCCACGAGTCCATTTTGTCTTCAAAAGCAACGTTTCCCAGAGTATGGTGGAGCAGTTAGTGTTTCACTTATTATTAATCATCTTTGGTATACCTCACTCAGGAGGACATTTGGACACTTTTTTTTTTAACAAAGACTCATAATTTAAAAATTAGTAAGTCTTATTCCTGTCCAAAGAAATGAATGTTTTGGTGTTGACTTCCTCAGTTCTGAAGAATCAAAATGTTTAGAAGATGTCTCATTTGCAAGTGTGTCTGTATCAGTTTCTGTTGAATCAGCCTCTCTTTCGTTCACTTATTCATCCAATTAACAAATGTGTCAGTTCTGGTCTGTATGTCGTGGGTACTAAGTGTATTAGTGAAAGTGAGGCACAAACCCTGCTTCTTAAGGAGCTTGTGATCCCGTAGTGCTTTGGAAGTTCAGAGGAATGAGATCCTCAGGGAGAAGGCTGAAAGACTTGGAGAAGAGGTAGCTTTTTAAAATCAAATCTATCTATCTATCTATCTATCTATCTACCTATCTATTTGAGGCGGCATTCAGAGAATAAGATAATTTGGCCCACTAAGGATGGAGGAAGGACAAAGAAGAGGGCAGAACATGGAGATTGTCTAAGGTCATGCTGTCCCATAGGAATCGAACATGAGCTACGCATAATCTTAGATTTTCTAGTTGCCACATTTAAAATTGAGTAAAAAGAAGCTGGTGGAATTCACTGTTATTAATTGGTTAATATTTTATTTTTAAATTTTTATTTATTTATTTGACAGAGAGGGAGATCACAAATAGGCAGAGAGCGGAGGAAGCAGAGGCCCAACCCACTGAGCCACCCAGGTGCCCTAATTGGTTGATATTTAATGGTCTATTTGATTTAGCCCCATATATCTAAAATGCTAGCATTTGAACATGTAAACCACCAATATAAAAAATTATTGATGAGCTACTTTCTTTCACACCAAGTTTTCAAAGTCGGCTGTGTATGTCTCATGTCTAGCCCAGCCTGATTTACGTTAGCCACATTCCAGGGGCTTGGTAGCCACAAGTGGCTAGTGGCCACTGCCTGGGACCCCTCGGTCTAGAGTACAGGGTTTGAAGGCAGGTAGTGAGACATACCTTTGTGAAGATAGGAAGCTCATGTCCTCTGGCCGCTAGTTACAGTTACCAAAACCTTCTGAGAGTGCTGTCAAGGCGTGACTCGAAGCACAGTGTTTATAATTCTTACCGGATTAGTACTCAGAGAGGAGAAGGCAGGTGCTGCCACCCATGCTGCCCATTTGATCTCATAACCACTTGTGATGGAGGCTGAGCAGCCATCCCCCTCCGACAAGTTGGAGAGCAGAGAGGTTGTGTTCCTCCTGCCCTGAGGACCTCTGTGCCCAGGTGGAGTGGGGCTTCAAGTCCCCGGAGACCTGCCTGGTATGGGAGAGGCTGAGCGTGAAGCCAGCTGTGGGGTGTCTGAGGATACCTGCAAGCCGACGGGTCACATCTGTCCAGCAGTGAAGGAAGGAGACTGTCCCTCTGGGATTTTAAGAATCCATTAATTAGTAGGAGAAGAAGTACAAGTGGTGAAGGAGAAGGTGGCAGTTCCAAGGGTCCCAGATAGTGTGTGGATTGGTGGTTTGGGTCACTGTTTTCTCTAGGCTTGTAGAGTGGGGCGTCTGCTCACTGACCTTCTCATTCCAGGAGCTGGTGTTGGGAGGCTGGTTTTCTTGACATCCTTTATTTTACGGATGTGGGCCTTGAGGCCCAGAGGGAAGGAGAGAAAGAGACTTTTTTGCACCTTTTGGTGGGGAGGGGGGGAGATGAGCTGGAGAGAAGCAGCCAGATGAGTTTCAAGTACACTGCTGGCAGAGCTGAGAGAGGGCATTCTGCGACCAGCCCACAGCTGTGAGGACGTGGGAAGGCTTTTCAGGGGGCAGAGTGGCTGAGTGGTGGCAGAGGCTGCCTCGGGATCATACCACCTTTTCCCACTGGAGACGGAAGATTCATTCATTACCCAGGCGGTTCCCGTGGGACTTGGGTTCTTAGCTGGGTGTTCCTTTCTGGGTGACAGACCTGCATCTGTGGTTTGGTGTATTTGGGGGACATAATGAGATGTGGAATGTGGTTTAGGGATGTCCTCTAGCAAGCATCTCGTCCATCCCAGGCCAGGATCGTGCCCCCTCCCGTCCCCGAGCCGGCACATCTGTGATCCGCTTCTGAGAATCTTCCCTCAGCCAGAGGAGTCAAGGCGCTCCCATCTCCAGAGTAACCTTGGATCTATCCATGTCTCCTTCGCTTCTTGGTGGCACAGGGATATTCTTCAGAGAAAATGAGATTGTACCAGATAGAGCTGGATGCCGTCACCTCGATTTGCTTCCTTGTGCCCTGACGTTTAATGTTGAAAACGGGTGATGAGAGTCCTGGTGCTTTTGCCTACTGGCTGCATGGCCTTGAGCAAAGTGCTTGACCTCCTGTAGTGTCAGTTTCTCCACTGCCTAAAGGGGAGTAATAATTCCTACCCCCACAAGGTTCTAGCAAGGAGGAAATGAAATTTACAGGTATAAATTTTACCTAGTACCTTCTTGACACATAGTAGGTATTCAGTAAATATTCTGTCTCTTCAAGTCCCTTTCCTAAATTTAAAAAATTGACAGAGAAGTGTTTATTTCTCCTGTGATTTGAAATCATTAAAAAATGTTTGTAAAGCCTCGGGAGGGAGGTAGCTGAGCCACATGTGTACTGCTGGCAAGCGCATATGAATGAAGCCAAGAATCTGGGGGGTTCTCAGCCAACCGGGACTGACTCACTCATGGGGACTGACTCATGAGGGGCCCTGTCTGACTGCGGGGAGGCAGGGCTGAAGCACCACATTAGGGCATGTTCCGGGGGAAGCGGATTCTCTAAATAACTTGGATGGTTCCCTGGAGCATTTCCGACAAAAGCCACCTGGAAGATGGAGCTGTCACCCGTACCTGGCCCAAACAGGGCCCCAAAAGTCTTACCAATTATCACCGCATGCAGCAGCAATAGTCCTGTTCCTTCAGACCCTTGGGGTTTATTTTAAATGATACTACCGTGCCAAACCTCAGAAGGGTGAAGGGCTGCAGTCCGCGCATTTTGAGTGGGTCCTGGCAAGGACCTTTGATGTTTCAGTGTGACGTTTTTGGCCCTACTTCTCAATTCTTCTGCTGGACATTAGCTGTCACCTTTCAGCAGTTGGGGAGGAGGCCTGCGTCCACTTCATGGTTCTGTCTCCTGGGGTCCTTTATGAGTTGGGGAGAGTTGTGTTCTATCCACGTGGAAAGTTGATAGGACCAGAGATTCCCTATGATGCGTATAGTTTTAGAGACCAAAAGCAAGAACCCAAGAGACCACTTATTTCAGCTTCCTGGCCGCATAGGTCCGGAGAGGGTGAGCAGGGTACTTGGCTACCATTTCCTAGTCCTTGCTTTGTTCCAGAATTCTTCACCTTCTTTACCCCTCACTTGCCCTAGAGGGAGTGCAGTCTGTCGTGGGAGAGTCCCCAGCCCACTCAGGCCTCCTACAGCCCACGCGCTCTTGGCCCCAAAGTGGCAGAACTCTCTGGGGTTCTCTTCGCTTGCCCAGGCGCACGATCTTGGGGCTTATGTCTTGGAGGACTTTGGGACAATTTTCCCCACAAGGCTTCCATGTAGCCCATGCTCAAGAAGTAATTGTAGAGCTGATTGAAGAAGGCCTCTAACCCCAAATTCAATATTGGGGCAGGACCACAGTTGTCTTCTTTATGCCTTAAGAAGTAAGTTACTGCCTTCAGCACCCTTCTGGACAGGGTGACTATGTGACATGCTTTCCCTTTTTCTCCTTGCCTTCCTACCTCCTGTGCAGACCTTCCTAACTTCTGGGTTGTTTGTTTTCCCTAGAGTCAGCTTGGAAAGGAGGATCCAGCTCAAGACGGAGTCTCCATGGAGGTGTGGAGCCTGGTCACCAACCTCTAACAGCAGCACTGGGATGTGGAGCAGGAAGTGCCTCCTCTTCTGGGCTGTGCTGGTCACAGCCACACTCTGCACCGCCAGGCCGGCCCCGACCTTGCCTGAACAAGGTAAGGCATGGGTGGAGGGGTCACTCTGGACTCGCGGGCCTCAGAAACGTGGCATACAAGCACAGAGGTGATGTGTTGACTGGGAAGGCTCCACCCCAGCAGGAACGAAGGGCTCCTTTTTGTAGGAGAGCCTTCCACTCTCCTACAAAAGAGTGGGCTGGTTTAGGCCTGGTTGGAGACATACCCAGCTCCAGCAGAGGTTGGGGTCACAAACGCTAGTGACATTCATTTGCCAGAGGTGACATGCTTAGGATGGGTGTATGCTTGAAATTATTCCTGAAAAAGAACTTCTGATGAGAATCCAAGAGCTGGCTCTCTGAACTAGAGGATCTGTAAGATGGGGCACAAGTGACCTCTGAATTTGTTTAGAACCCGCATCAGAGGACGTTGAAGGATGTGGGAGCTTGATAAACACCTCTGGCTTCTAGAAAATTGTTCTGAAGACCTATCTTCTGTGAGAGCTGGCAGTCATAGCCACAGGCCTGCCATTTTTCCTTCCTTGACCATGTGCAGCCATGTCTGTCTGGAGGCATGCTGGGTGGTTTGCTTTGGAGATGTACCACTGCAGGGATG
This sequence comes from Spilogale gracilis, assembly GCA_004023965.1. Taxonomy (NCBI): domain Eukaryota; kingdom Metazoa; phylum Chordata; class Mammalia; order Carnivora; family Mephitidae; genus Spilogale; species Spilogale gracilis. The sequence continues at coordinate 23,432 of PITA01018659.1, forward strand.
TCAGAGAGATCCAGGGAGCATTATGGCACATGGGCGCTGCTGGAGATCTATGGCTTTTTGGGAATTCAGAGGTGATTAGTAAGGGGAAGGACATGCTCATGGGATTTACTGGAGTTGTGAAAATACTTCGTGGAAATTACAGGTGCAGCACCCTTTCAGGGGTCTGTGAGAACCCTCTGTTGAGAACCTACTGCTGCCAAAGGGTCATATGGCTTGTGACTCAGTGGCTGATCACATCAATAGAGAAGGTTGGCAGGCAGCGGGTGAGAGACTGGGGTGTGCACGTGATATAGTGGCTGAGCTTAAAGGGCCATCTGTCTCAGCTATCAGGACCCGTTTGCATGATAAATCATGAGTGAGCATGTTTGTCCACTCGCATGATGATAGAGAGGGCAACGTGAGACTTTCTAGAAGGTGCACTCGACTGGAGCAAGCCAATTAATGTTGCATTCAGTAACAGAACTGAACGTTAGACCTGAGCTAGAACATGCCAGAGACCCAAAGTGGAAGAGATCATCTCTGCCCACAGGGAGTTTATTGATAGGGAGACAAGTGCAGAGGTAACTAAGTGCAAGGTAGGCCCTATTTAAACCACACAGTGGAGTCATAGCAACACAGTGCACATGCAGAGAAAGAGTAGAGAGCAGCTGACATGGGTCTAGAGGGGGAGCTCAGGGTTTGTTTGGAAGAGGAGAATGAAGGGCATTCTAGACGGACTAGCATGAGTGCAGGTACTGAGGCTGCAGGCACAGGACGACTTGTCTGGTGAGCAGGTGGTGGTGGGAAATAACACCTAGAGAAACTGGGCTGTTAGCACGTGGAAGGCCTTGACACCCTGCGCAGGAAACTGTGCTACAATCTCAGGAGATTCTGTGCAGGTGGTGATGTGATCCAGCTTTCAGAAAATTAACCTGGCTGGCAGTTGAGTTTGGATGGATGAGAGGAAGACATCTGTGTTCGAGTCCTGCTCTGCCATTTCGTATGTCTGTATTACTTGCTTAGACGCATTAGTCAGGCACACTAAGCCTTAGTTTGCTCATCTTTAAAACGGGTACAGTAATAAAGCATGAAATGAGATCATTCAGACCTACAGGTGAACTTTAGGTGGTTAGGACTGCTGCTCCCACACTTGCCAGATGGACGTTTGTTTTGAATGTCTAGCTAGTGGGAGGAACCAGGGTGTGGGGTGAGTTTGTAAAGGAAGGAAAAACTCGCAGACACTATAGCAATAGGATGTGTGAGTTTTAGTAGATTGGCTGAAACTAGAGACAGAGACAGAATGACATGAGAGAACAAGGAAGGAGTTAGGGCAGGAGGTTTGCAAGGAGTATAGATTTCGATCGCCCATAGTGTAGACAGCAGCAAGGGAGTCCAGAAAGCCAGGAAGGCTTGGATGAGGTTTGAGAATATGAGTTTACAGCAGGCCCTAAAGTACCTTTTTTTTTTTTTTTATACACTTTCTCTAACAAGGTCTTTTGCACCCGAAGCATGGAGTGTGGAGAAGGAGAAGGTGCAAGCATAGGAGTTTTTGGGTGGGGTGAGTGAGGTCCACGGAGGCCACTGGTCATGGATCCAAACTGAGAAAGGAAGGCCAGGCAGTGAAGGAGGGTGGAACCAGGGGGCTGAAGGTCTTCAGGTGGAGGAGACAAAGGCCAGGAATGGCAGGAAGGGTACAGGAGAGGGATCGAGGGGGCGGTTGGGAGGCCCTGCAGCAGTGAAGACTAAAGCTAGACCACCATTTTTTTTTTTTTTTTAATCAAGTTAACTGAGGTGTAATTTACATTCTGGAAAAAACAGCGAGTTTTAAGGGAACGGTTCAGTCTTTTCTGATAAATGTAATGTCCGATGTCAGTACTACCCCAGTCAAGAGAGGGAATGTTTTTGTCACCTCCCCCCGACGCACTACAGCACTTTGGGTTGCTTTAGACCAGGTTTGCCTCTTCTGGAATTTCATACAATGGCATTACGTGGCGAATTTGTAGCCATTCCCCTGATGGCCATTTGGGTTAATGCTCTTGGTTATTATTAATAAAACTCCTGTGAACATCTGTGTATAAGTCTGGTGTAGGCCTAAGGTTTGCTCGATTGCCTTGGTTTTGATTTTGGAACCGCTTCTCACCGTTGACTCTTTGGAAAGTGCCTTTGTGTGCAACGAATACAAAAATGTGAGGATAATGAGCTTCTGCCCCAGGATCCTTGTGACTGTCAAATCAGGGTGTATGCGACACTCTTACCGCGGTGGCCGTCACATGGGCCATGAGCAGTAAATGGCAGTTACGGGCCCTTTGTCCTGGGACCGCACAGAAGACACCACATGGTGAGGGCCTCGCTGTTCCCAAGTGGCACGGATTGCCTTAGGATGCAGATGTGGAAATCTGCTGCACTCAGAGGACAAGTCCCCATCTTGGGGCAGCGTGGCCCTTCGGAGTGTAGCCCTCCTGAGCTTTGTGATGGCTAAACCCATGCCACCCGGTCTTCAGAGAACTGCTGGGAAGTCCGAAGGGAACATCTGCCCTGGTGCTTTCTAAACCGTAAGGTACCTCACAGATGTAAAGTATCACTGTGCAGTCTTGGCCCTGCTAAGTATTAAATAATAATGCTGCTGCTGTGCTCAGAAAAGACGACAATCTGTGGATAAAGGGTTTGTCCGAAAGTTTAAATCCCAAACTCTGCTCCCACAGAGAGCTTTTCCCGCCTTAGAAAGGCCTTGCTGTCAGTGTGTGTGTGTGTGTGTGTGTGTGTGTGTGTGTGTGTGTGTGTGTTGGGAGCCCTTCCCCCAGTCTGCAAATGCTCCTGAGGGAGTGGGGAGGGCCTGGAGTTTCTGGCTGTCCTTGGAAAGTTGATTTAATAAGGGTTCCAGGAAAACCAGCCTCCCTCTGTCCCGCCCTCTCCTTTCCTTTCTCTAGTTTGGGATCTTAGAGAGGGGAAGCTTGTTTCAAATCAAGACTTGAGGGGATGGGGACGGAGTTGTATGGATGGACAGAACCTGGGTCACAGGCGGAGGGCCAGAATGCCCCCTTAGAAAGATAAGCACCAACTTGAAAGACATTTTCCACTTAAGGAGGGTTGTGTCTGTGTAGGAACGCTCCTTTAGAGTAAGACTGGGAAAAAGCAAGTGGCTGAATCCAGGCCTGGTTGTGAGGCTGCCTCTTGCAGTTGGGGGTGGGAGTCCTAGAACATGGGTTAAATGCCCCAGACCCCCTTGATCAAGGGGGACAGTATGAGGCTTGCAGTCTCAAAATACTTGCCGACGTACTTGGAAACCTGCAACTAATAAGCGATTTATTGGGTTGGGGTTTTATAGCTCCTCCCACCTATCCAGATTTGAGGGAGTCTGGTGGTCGGTCCAAGGAGGAGAGGTTACACTTAATGGAAAAGCCGCACGTTTGCATTTCTGGCTGCAGGCCCCCTCGATGCTGATGTTGGGAGCCACAAAGCAAGGCTTTGTCTGTTTGCCACGGAAACCTGCGCCCATGGGGTAGAAGCTCCAAGCAGTGCCAGAAACATGGCTTAGGCTTCAGGTCGTAGGGCCCTGGCCACCCCCCCAAGGGGTCCCACTGCAGTCCTGGGCCCCAAGGGGTATGCATTTCTGCCTGGGTGCAGGGGGAAACCACAAGTAGGAAGTGGAGGGCATCTCGGTACCCGCCTCAGATGGGCTGCAGCGATCTGTGAGGCCGGTGGCCGCCCCGGGACCCACATCTAGGAGTGTCCCTCCGCCCTGCCCCCCCAGCATAATTTCTTCTTGTGAAAAGAACCTGTTTACTTTGAACGAACACTGGATAGTCAAGAGGAGCTTCTTTGCCCTCTGCCAGGAGGCGAGTGGAGTGAGGTGGAACAAAACGTGGTGTTGGGTGACCCACTTGAGGACAAGGGTGGAGGACTGTCAGTCAGTACAAGGTAACTTTCCTGCGGGCCACTCTGGCCCACATCCTCTTCCCCAGGGACTGGAGGCTAGAGTGTCTTTGAACGGGCGGGCGCGCTTGCCCAGTGTTCCCAGAGCCCAGCGAGCGGGGTGGGGGTGGGGAGGACCCAGTGCTCCCGGCGGGCGAGAGAGTGGGAAGGAGGAGCGCGAGAGAATGGGAAGGAGGAGCGCTCACGTGTCCCGCTTGAGCAGGCTGGGCAGGCGCTGCGGAGCCACTCCAGGGCTGTGTTCTTGGCTCTGGCTTCTGCATTGCTACACTGTTAGCTTCACTGATTTTCCACTCTGGCTTTGCAGCCAGCTCCCCGAAGTCAGGAAGGAGGAATTTCTCAGGGAAGAGCAAATGGCTGTCCCGGAGCCCTTGCCCGGTGGGGGAGGGGAGGGAGCCCAGACAAAGCAGCAGGCCCGGATCGCGGCACCTGGTTTCTGGGTCTACCTGGAGGCTGGGGTGGGCAGGAACCACGGAGAGAGTGCCCGGGATGCCTCTGCAGTCTGTGGCCCCAGCCTGGGGGCGGGTCAGCGGGGCTCGGCCAGGGTGCTTGCCCCGGGTCAGGCAGAGGCAGTGAGGGATGGCTTGTGTCTGGGGCGGTGATGGATGGCCGCGGGAGAAGTGAGTTCTGGGGAGTCATTATCCGGGCGGCGGAGGCCCGGGGTCAGAGAGCCTGGCCAGCAGCTGCGCCCTGTGTTCACAGTACCTTGTTCCTCCGGGACCACGGGGGGCTCCGGCCTCACCCTGGAGACACCACCTTTGCCTCTTGCTTCCTTCCCCGGAGGCTGGAAGTGAGGCCGCTGTGTCCCTGCTGGCCAGGGAAAGCCCAGCCGCTCTGGCACTCCCGGTCTCCCGAGTTCAGCTGCCCAGGCCTCCCTGTTCACTCTGTAACGATGGCTCACTTACAGCTTACTGCAAACATTCTCTTCTCTCCACCCTGCCCCCACCTCAGGCCCCGAGTGGTTTAGCTGCAAGTTAAGTGCTCTGCCTGGGCCCTGGAGGGCCTGGAGTAAATCCCAAACTGTTTCCTCTCAGGAGGAGCCTTCTGGAGTCCGGGCTGCTCCTGATCTTGGAGGTTTGCTCTGACTTCCAGCTGCCAGCCGAGTAGGGAAGACCATTGCCCGAAGCCCCCCATGGTAGGCTTCACTGTAGCTCCTGTCCTCAGAGCTCCCCCTCCTAGCTCTTGCTTTGCTTGGACTCTCACCTTTCCCCTTGCCAAACAAGGTGCCCCCCCCCCCCGCCTTCATTTAAAAACCGTGTTCCAGGCACCTGGGTGGCTCAAGTTGGTTAGGCGACTGCCTTCGGCTCAGGTCATGATCCCGGAGACGCGGGATTGAGCCCCACATCGGGCTCCCTGCTCGGCGGGAAGCCTGCTTCTCCCTCTCTCACTCCCCCTGCTTGTGTTCCCTCTCTCACTGTGTTTCTCGCTGTCAAATAAATAAAATCTTAAAAAAAAACAAACAAAAAACCGTGTTCCAGGCACCTGGGTGGCTCAGTCGGTTAAGCCTCTGCCTTCGGCTCAGGTCATGATCTCAGGGTCCTGGGATCGAACCCCACGTTGGGCTCTCTGCTCAGCACGGAGCCTGCTTCTTCCTCTCTCTCTGCCTGCCTCTCTGCCTACCTGTGATGATCTCTCTCTCTCTGTCAAATAAATAAAATCTTTAAAACAAAACAAAACACAACCGTGTCCCTTGTGCACTGGGCACTGTTGGGACAAGACGTCTGTCCAGTTAGTTCTAAGCAGAGCTTGAACCCCACTGTTCCTTCCTTATCCCACATACTGTGGTGTGGCTCGAGCCTCCTGAGGTGGGTTGTGTAAAAGGGGGTGAATGTTGGGGCAGCTGGCGTCACCATTTGAGTGACTGCAGCTCTGGTTTCCTGGCCTCACATGTGTCGGCGCAAGGAGCCGCACGGGGGTGAGAGGGTCAAGGAGTTCCGTGAAGACGGGGCTCTGCGCTTATGAGCTCGGGCCGCAGGAGAGGTTAACATACACCAGCACTGAACTCCCGGCCACCTAATCAACAAAGAAAGTTGAGTTTAGGGCTTAGCTAAATCTTCTCTAGGATTGAAAACTAGCCTCGGGCTGATGATCCCTTCAGGATTCATTCACAGACTTCACAGATTTCACTCCCTCTCTCCTTCTCCTTCTCCCCCTTCCGCCTCCCTTCTGCATTCTTCTTTCTCCCATCCATCCGTCCATCCATCTGGCCAAACAAGGCTCTACTTTTTTCCTTGTTTTATACTATTCATTCATATATAACCCTTGCTTACCTAATGTTCGTCCCTACCTTTTTCTCCTTCCACTTTTTGTAATTCCTACTCTTAGCTGAGGTTTTAGCTTGGGTTTAGCGTAAGGCATAGCTTGAGGGCCACCTCCCCCATGAAGTCTTCTTGTGGCTCCAAATTAATCACTCTTTTTTTTTTTTTTTTTTTTTGCCCCTTTCTGTTTATCTTTCAACCTGGTACTTGGCCTTACGTTATATGGAGTTTTTAACATTTAGTTTTTTTCCTCCCATAGAGGAAATGCAGTAAGAAAGAATATTTTCATTGCTCTTTTAAAACACAAATATTTAGGGCTCCTGGGTGGCTCAGTCGGCTAATCATCTGCCTTCAGCTCAGGTCATGATCCCAGGGTCCTGGGATCAAACCCCAAGACAGAGACTGGGCTCCCTGCTCAGAGGGCAGCCTGCTTCTCCCTCTTCTTCTGCCCCTCCCCTCCCTTGTGTGCACACTCTCTTTCTCTCAAATAAATCTTTTTTTAAAAATTGATATTTCATATGTCATTGAGGTTCACCATAGGAAATTTAGGAAATACATATAAAGAGAAAAAAAAAAAACCCCACAATATTCACATTATCTAAAAATAAGTTACTCTTGGGACACCTAGGTGGCTCAGTCAGGCAAGCGACTGGTCTGGTCTGACTCTTGATTTCAGCTTGGGTCATGATCTCAGGATTGTGAGATCAAGCCCTGCATGTCTGCCTGGGATTCTCTCCCTCTCCCTTTGCCCCGCCCCTGTTTGCGAGGCGACACCTGTGTGTGTGCGCTCTCTAATAAATAAATCTACGAGTAAATAAATAATTACTGTTTAACTGTGATTCCATTTCTTTAGACTATTTTTCTTGCATTTATACAAACATGACTTTTCAAAAATGGGATTTGTATGGTATATGTGGTTTTTAACTTAAGCATATAGTAGTTTTTTGTTGTTGTTACTGTTTTTAAGATTTTATTTGACAGAGAGAAACACAGCTAGGGAGGGAACACAAGCCAGGGAGTGAGAGAGGGAGAAGCAGGCTTCCCGCAGAGCAGGATAGACATTTAACGACTGAGCCACGCAGATGCCCCTGTTTTGTTTTGTTTTTTTAAAGACTTTATTTATTTATTTATTTATTTGACAGAGATCACAAGTAGGCAGAGAGGTAGGCAGAGAGAGAGGAGGAAGCAGGCTTCCCGCCGAGCAGAGAGCCCCATGCCGCCCCATGCTGCCCCATGCCGGCCTCGATCCCAGGGCCCTGAGATCATGACCTGAGCCGAAGGCAGAGGTTTTAACCCGCTGAGCCACCCAGACGCCCTGTTTTGTTTGTTTTTTTAAGTAAGCTCTTGCCCAATGTGGGGCTTGAACTCATGACCCTGAGATCAAGAGTTACATGCTCTACCAACTGAGCCAGCCAGGTGCCCCAAGCATGTAGTATTTATTGCCATGCAAAGAAAAATTTTCATTGTGCTCAATAACTAGAGAGAATTCCATTGTATGGATGTGCAGAATTTATTTACTCAGTCCTCTGCTGTTGAACATTTAGGTTATTTTCAGTAGTTTCCACTTAAATGAGCACACGTTGACAAGTAAAATTTGTCCACATAGCCAAAGATATTTATATTCTTAAAGTTTTAAACACATAAGGCCAAACTGCCCCAGAAAGGTTATGCCAGTAAAGATCTTTTAAAATAATAATTAATATTATTTTTTGCACCTTCACACTCTGCATGTTTTACATTTGTACATCTTTACACCAAGCCTATGACCACAGGTTTTATTCCCATTATCAGGCGAGGAAACTGGGATCCAAGGAGTTAAGTAACTTGTCTGAAGTCATAGTTGGTGAGAGATGGGACTGGGTTTTTTCCAATGTAGTAAACTGTGTCCAAATGTCAAACTGGGTTTCCCTCCCAAAATTCAGGCTGACCAACATTTAAATTAACATTTGAATTTGCTGGGTCAGCCCTTCTTTATCTCACAGGAATCAGGCTCCACCTCCCACCCTCCCTCCCTTCCTTCCTTCCTTCCTTCCTTTCTTCCTTCTATCCATTCTTTTTTTTAAGATTTTATTTATTTATTTGACGGGGTGGGGGGGGGTGGGGGGGGTGGGCAGGGGATGAGCTGGGGAGGCAGAGGGAGAAGCACACTCCCTGCTGAGCAGGGAGCCTGACTCATCCCAGGACCCTGAGATCATGACCTGAGCCCAAGGCAGATGCTTAACCAACTGAGTCACCCAGGTGCCCCTCCACCTCCCTTTCTGGGGTAGTATGAGCATGTGTGTGACTGGGGTGAGGGCAGCTAGAGATGCTTGCCTTATGCCATTTCTTGTGCGACATTCTGCTCTCTACTCAGAGGTTATGCATGGGTCATAGGTCTGCGAGCTGCCCTAATGGAAGGGATTCACTAGCCTAGAATAGTCAACAGAACAAAAACCCCATTGAAGCTACATTTCACACTGTAGCCAAGCCCTCCTATTTGGAGAAGGTCTAGGATCAGAGGCCCCCAAAGTGTCAGGTGCCATACCAGAATTTTCTTTGTAGGTCACACTTATTCTAGATTGCTTCTCAAGTGGTTGTGGTCTGACAACGTCTGACTGGTGGAAATAAACACATCACAAGGTTCAGCGAGGCTGGAGCCCTGACACTGTCTTGAAGCCAACAGTATATATATCTTTAAGACACAAAGAAATACAAAGAGAGGAGGAAGAACCCTGAAAATTTTGGTTATCTTAGTGTTTGCCTTCAACACATTAATGTTTTAAACAAAAATATGTATTATAATATAGATGAACTAGTCACAAAATAATTTCAGAATTTTAAAAATATGTGTTGACCTGTGGTCTGCCGTCTGAAGTATGCCCCAGGAATAGGACACAGATTTATTAAAAGTTGTTTGGTAAATATTTTCTTCCAGTTCTCTTGGTAAGTCTCTGTGTAGCCTTTAGGGGGAAGAAGACACCAGAAGTCTTGGAGGCACCTCTTGAATGGGAGGCTGAAGGCATATGCCTTCCCTTGCCCCGCCCCGCTGGGTGAGGCCCAGCCCTGGCCAGTACTATTCTTACCAGGCATAGGCAGACACAGTAAATGACACATTTAAGAAATGTCATCAAAAGACTGTATCAAGTAAGGGCGTAAAACCCAGGTTATGAGGACATTTGAAACCAGAGGACAAGGCCCTTCGCTAAAGGGAAAGGACAGATTGACCATCCTTTGTGGGCTGTGACAGGCGTGTATGTATGTACATCGCGAAGCAGAAGTTCGGTTTCACCTTTTGTCCATGTCAGCATCTTAGAACATCTGATTACCAATTAGGTGCTCAATTAATACTTTCTGAACAATGAATCCACGCATGAATACAGGTAAGGAACCATCCATTTTCTTTCCTTCTTTTTTTTTAAGATACCTAAAATTTTTAGTTTGCAAAAGGAGACAGTGGGAATAAAGTCCTTCTCTAGAAAGATAAGGAAAATAGCATGAGAAAGAATTATTGCTACCCTATATGGAGTGCTTTATTTAAGCTGTGGGAGTGATTCTTGGGTGTTTGAGACTCAGCATCGCCTGGCCGGCGTGTTTAAACCAAAGCTCTTGGTTGTAAAGCTTGGTAGCTCTAATACGTTCCCTGCCAGTCCGGGAACCCCACTTTGAGAATCTCTGAAGTCAGTAAATTTCTCAGAAAAACCTATAAGGTAGGTGTTGTTTCCATTTTACAGTTTACACAACAAAAACTTGCAGAGATTAAATAGTCAGGAAGTGGCGGGGCTGAGACTTGAGTCTAGGCTCCTATCAGTGCCTATGGCTATAATAGAAGGTGGGGTATCAGGGAGGCTGGAAAGGAAAAGATGAAGATTTGGCAGGGAGGCAGGTGGGAGAGGGGGAAGAGCGCCGAGTCAGTTTGCCTGGGGGTATTGGGGAGGGGGTATGGGGATGGGAATAGGTTGGTCTGAAAGCTTTCCTCCCAAGGAAGGAGGCTCTCTCCTTTCCTTCTCTGCTGCGTGGGGCTTTAAGTCAATTATCACCGCCTTTGGAATGCTGATCTGCTCTCCAGCCCCTTCGAAGGGTTTTTTGCATTCCGAAATCTCTGCTCCTTTATTGACAAATGTTAGAATTTACTTTAGGAATTAGCTCTTGAACCTTAAAAGAGTCAGGTTCCATAACTAACTACTGAATGAAGATCTTCCTGTGGCATTAAAAACTTTTATCGATGTTATTTGAGCAATCAAGACTGTATCCGTGCCTGAAGAGTGCATTTGGAAGTGGCATTTCTTTTATGATGTTGCTGGCTCTGCGCTACCCTCTGGCTCCCGCTCCATTTCTAACAATGTATTTGCTTAGCTAGTTCTCATGGGATAATATGTAGTGAGTCAAGAAGGACAGTGAGATAGACCCTTCTAGAATACCTGGGCTCCCGGATTTTTTTTGCAGTCACAGCCTCTTGGCTATTCCGTATCCTCCATTCGAAGGCTTCTTCTGGTGAGAACATAGGTCAGAGAGAAGACACGAAGGGAAGGTGGCCAGTGGCTGGAGCTCTGGGACCGAAACAGAAGCCCCTCTACTTAAGGCAACTTAACTTGAGGTCTCACACCAGAGGGAGCTCTGTGCTCAGGGAGGCACAAGGGGGGGGGGGTAGCAGTGAGTGAGGCTCACCTCCTATGGCCCACTTGAAAATTAGAATGTTGGTTAGCGCCAGAGGGGGCCCAGAGTTCTCAGGTGTGTCAGCCTTCCCATGTCACGGGTGAGGAAACGGGCCCAAGGCGGCGGGGGTGAGGGGTTGGTGGAGATGACTGGCCCAGGCTCACACCGTGAGTGGTAGGGTCAGTGGTAGGGCCGGTCATTTTCACTCAGGTATTCCTTCCCACTGTAGCCAGCCAGTTATACCTGTGGTGCAAGAAGAGTTGGGGACCCCATGGTTTTTACAAGGATTTCAGATCTGGGATGTTGACACTGCCCTGAGTAGTTCTCTCTCCCCCCAGGGTGTCATTGTCTGAGCAAAGGAGTCCTCAGTGTGGATATTGGCCCTTAACGTCCCCCAGGCCTTTGTCCTGTTTTTTGACCAGCTGTCTACAGGACATAGTATCTCAGGTAGAAAAATCCCTGAACCATGTTTTTTCAGTTTCTTAAAACAAAGAGCACTAAATGCTCACCTTTCATGGTGTATGTGAAAGAGAGAGAGGAAAATGAATATATGGTCCCTCCATGTGTCCCTCTGTGTCCTCACTGTCCTGCAAATCCAAAACAGACCAGTGGTCCCAGATTTTTAGATTTCATGGGCCAGTAGTTTCCTTTCCAGGTTTTGGGAACCTGCATAGGGTTAACAACTTGTTTTGCCACGTAAGAACTTTTTTTTTAATCCAACACTATTCACTATCGCTACCCCTTGTTTTTTTTTTTTTTTTTTTTTTTTGTGGTAAAAATATACGTAACACAGAATGGATCATTTTTACCAGTTTTGAATGTATAGCTCTGTGGCATTGAGTGGCATTCATGTTGTTCCACTTTCACCATATGTCTCCAGGACTTTTGCACCTTCTCCAGTTGAAACTCTTATTCCCATTAGATGTGAACTCCACATTCTCTCCTCCCCAAGCTCCTGACAACTGCCTTTCTACACCTTTTCATTTTAAAAGGATGTTTATCACCTTTATCCTCATATTGTGAAGATAAGAGGTATTTCTTTTTAAAAAAAGATTTTATTTGAGAGAGAGAGAGAGAGAGCACAAGTAGGGTGGGAGGTGGGCAGAGGGAGAAGCAGGCTCCCTGCTGAGCAGGGAGTGGGTAGCCGGGCTTGATCCTGTGGACCCTGGGATCATCAACGGAGGTGAAGGCAGATGCTTAACCCACTGAGCCACCCAGGCACCCCAAAAGGCATTTCTTTAACATCAAGAAAAAGTAACCTTGGGTGCCTGGCTGGCTCAGTGGGTTAAGCCTCTGCCTTCCGCTCATGATCTCAGGGTCATGATCTCAGGGTCCGGGGATCGAGGCCAGCTTCGGCCAGCGTCGGGCTCTCTGCTCAGCAGGGAGCCTGTTTCCTCCTCTCTCTCTGCCTGCCTCTCTGCCTACTTGTGATCTCTCTCTCTGTCAAATAAATAAATAATACAATCTTTAAAAAAGAAAAAAGAAAGAAAAAGAAAAAGAAACCTTATGACGAGAAGAGCCTTTGCTTTGCCCCCTGCAGCCCGTGGTGACCCCAGACACTGTGACTCGGACCCTCCCAGGCCATGCCACGGTCGGATTGGACTAGGAGGGAAGATGGCAGGTACTCTAGGGCTCTGAGCTCTGGTGAGGCGTGCTCTCAAGCATCCATTAGGGCTGGGGATGAAAAGGCGAATTCTGGAACAGCTGAGTCTTCCAGTAATTCATCAGCAAGTTTAGGGAGCTGCAACTTTTTCCTTCCCAGCTGCTGGTGCTTCCTTCCCCCAAACAAGCTCTGCCGAGCCTGGGGGAGGGGAAGCCCTCGAGCGGCCCTGGTAGGGGGCAGGGTGGGGGGAGGGCAGTGCATTCTTTTCTTTAAGGAACCTGACCGGACTTTAAGGTCAGAGCCCAGCCGAGTGGGAGCTGCAGGGTCACCTCTTCCCGGTTGATTCATCTCGCTCTCCTCCTCCCCCACTCTTAATGATCTTTCCTTTGCGGAGCCCAGACCAGGAAGTGCCTGACAGGTCGCAGCTGCGGACACATGGCTGGGAGGCCTGGGCTCCCGGCCAGCGGTGGGAGGGCCCGAGCTCCCCTTCCAGCAGGGGGACTCTGCGCGCGCACGGACCCATACAGACCAGCGAGCTTGCTGGAAGGTGTTCTGTGTTGTAACAGTTGGTGGCTGGTTGTACTTTTGCTTCAAGTTCAGGATGCAATTTTTAATAAAGGCAGGAGAAGACCGCCCGAGTGTTCAGATCCCCTCTGCTTACAGCCCACCCAAGTGGTCCTTTTACTGGGTCTGGGGTTCTTTCAGAGGGAGTTTGCTATCATTACGCAAAAGCTCTTCAGCTCCTTTTCCCAAATAGGACCCATCTAACATGGCTTTGGAAGCTTCCCACGTGTCCAGGGGAGTTAGTAGGCACAGTTTTAATATCTCCAAAATGATCCATTTTCCTCTATGATTCTATCAAATCGCCAGGTTCCGAACCCCTCTTTGGGGAGCGGGGAGGTCTAGTTGGAAGAGCACGAGTTTTGCAAACACCCCGGCTCGGCTTCAAATCACGAAGGAACAGAGCCTCCTTCATCTGACTGTCCTCATGGGGGACGGCTCCTTCCACATACAAGTTTGCTCAGGAAATGTTAATTTACCCTAAACTGTGTCCTAGGGGGGCAGTTGTCACACAGGAGTTTCTGTCTGCACCGCCAGCTGTGTTGTTGGCTTTCTTCCCTGAATCTGCCAGGGCCGGATTCCTCTGGTGCCAAATGTGAAATGGTGACACAAATTTCTAGGAACTGTGAGCATAGACCGCCCTTCGCCATCGCTGCAGGGTATCTTCCTTCAGGGAGTGAGTGGGCTCTAGGCTTCCTAGCACAACTTAAGTGAAGTTTCCCCTTTCCAGAGCAGCACTTTTCTTCCTGCTAAGGTAGGCGGGAGAGAAGCAAAGCGTACTGAGAATCGCTTTGGGAAATGGGTATAGGAAGAGATTTCTCCCCGGCTCCATCCGGACTGTGTCAGTAAACACTTGGGGGGAGAGAGAGGGAAGAGGGAAATTTCTTTTAAAACAACTCTTGGGCACATTCCTTTGTTAATCACTTAATTACAGGCTTTCTCCCCAACAGCGGCGCTGCCAGTGGTGGGAGGTGGGGGGCTGTGGGGGATGCTGGTGTTGAGAGGGCACCCTCCCCAGGGGGAAAACTACAGGTAAAGGAGGCATCACAAGGGCTCCAGCCTGAGGCTGTGTTACCCCTCGCAACATCTGTTTGAAAGTTTACACAGACCTTTCTGGGCCGAGGGCACTTTCGGCCTGGGTCTCCCCAGTGGGGTTCTGTGCGCTTGGGCTTCATCGGGCTGTTTTGGGGGGTCTCAGGGCGGGCACAGGGCCCTGGCTGAGGTCGTGGCCAGCGCGGTCGGCTCTGCACTAAATTATAGCGATGAGGTGAGACACACAAAAGACCGAAATCTTTTTTTAATAAAAACAAAACAAAACTCCGGCCCCAAGCCCCTGGGCTGCTGAATGGCGATGGCTTCCTGTCAGGATTAGCTGGGCTGCCTGGGCATGTGTGCACTGCCTTTCTCCTCAGGAAATACCTTTAGTAAGCCCCGGTGGGGTCCCCATGGCAACGCGCGGGGGGACCTGCTGACAGAGGCCATTCAGCCCGCCCTTGTTCCTCGGCCCCTTTGTCGGGAGCTGTGTTGCTGCCCCTCTGGCAAACACGGCGGTTTGCACCGTTTTGTCCGGCTGAATGTGGAGTTTTTACATTTTAATGGCTTCTTCTGGCCGTGGCCCATTTGCATGCAAAATGTTCCCTCTTACTTCTTTCCCTCTTCCTATTAAAAAAAACAAAAAACAAAAACCCTATACTCCAAATCCCCTTGGTGGGATGGGGGGAACTGGTGAGCGTTGCCCGATGAGGGTGTAGGACCCTGTACCCCTGTACGTTGGGGATGCCATGGGTTCAGGGAATTCCCTGTTTGTAGGGCTTGCTCTCTGCCCCAGCTCTTGTGGGAGGAGAGTTGTTCCCCAGGATTTCAGTGAGATCCCCACTCTGGCCCAGCCTTGCCAGGCTGAAGTAAGTTTTCAGTTCCATTTCAAAGCCAAAATAACGTAATAAAAAACCTCTGCAGAGAGCTCCCAGAGCCCTGCCGCGCTGTTCTGTGTTCCTTTTAAGTTGCCTTCAAAGCCACCCCGAGTTCCTCCCCCACCCACAATTGCCCCATGATTTATCTCGGAGTTTGTGCCAAGACTGTAAACATTCCTGGACCACCAGTTCCTGAAGAGAATGGCCGTTCTCCCCTAATTTTCTGAACCCAGAAATCCAAAATCAAAAGGATTTCATAGGGATGACAGAAATTGTGACCCCGAGACAACAGGCCCGGGCTTTGCTGGGAGCCGGTTATCCTTTGGAGTGTGGGATGTGGGTGGTACCCCTCCTGACCACGGAGGCTAGAGAGGATGCTAGAGAGGATGCGTATTTATGGACCAGCCCACAGCCAAGCAGTGTGAATAAATGCAAGATAAAGTCAGGAAGGTCTGTGTGTCTTGGGAAGGCACCTGAAGAATAGGATAGAAGACTGCAGTTTGGGGGGTGAATTTTCATGTCTGGAGGAGTGATGGAGAGAGCGGAGGAAAAAGGGACTTTCGGAGAAAGCAAAATAAGAGGGGCAGGGCGGGCGTTGGCTTGGCTGAGAGATTGGACAGCCGAGGTTGTCCCCAGATTCTGGAGGAGGAAGAAACACAGTGTGAGGAGTGTGAGGGTGATGCAGGGTGCCCGTGCAGAGAGGTCAGGGTTTGAGAGCTGCACTCTCCCGATGTGTGAGCAGGAGAGCTGGCCCAAGGAAAGCGTTGGGGAGCCCTTTGCCTGATGTTCTTAATCTTCTCAGCAAGTCAGGCAGGGGTCATCAGAGGTCATGAGCTCAGCTGTAAACTGTGTTCAGACGCGAGGGTCTCAGGGACGGGAGAAGGTGTCCGGTGACTGATCCAGAATTGAGCCAAGGACAGAGGGAGGGGAGGTCGGTGCTGTGTACCTATGACCAAAGCCACATGAAGTACCTCTGGTAGGTCACCTGTCACTCTACCCAGCGCTGGGTGAAAAGTGAGGCACTGGAGGGGCCCAGGCCCAGCACACCCAGTATTGAGAACCAGTGCTGACCCTGTTCTGTGACTTGGAGAGAAATCCCTGAATCTCCATTTTTTTCATACTTAAATGGGAATGAACATGAATAAACATGCCTTTTTTTTTTTTTTTTTTTTAAAGATTTTTTTTATTTGACAGAGAGAAACACAGCGAGAGAGGGAACACAAGCAGGGGGAGTGAGAGAGGGAGAAGCAGGCTTCCCGCCGAGCAGGGAGCCCGATGTGGGACTTGATCCCAGGTCTCCGGGATCATGACCTGAGCCGAAGGCAGCGGCTTAACCAACTGAGCCACCCAGGCGCCCCGCCTTTTTTTTTTTTTTAAGATTTTATTTATTTGAGAGAGAGACCGAGCAGTGGGGAGGGGCGGAGAGAGGGAG